>APFE030312332.1:0-14124 GCA_000404065.3 Pinus taeda
CATATGCTTCATTGGGAACAACTAGGAAATAATTGTTAATGTAAATGTTTTGTGTTGTGTTAGGATTAATGTTGATTTCTTGTGTTGTGTTGGGATTACTGGTGATTTCATTGGTGGGGGACCTCGTTTTAATAGAGCTCACTCAATGGTTTATGGTCCAAATGCTCTATCGTCACAGGTTGGAAAATAGTTGCATATGCTTCATTGGGAACAACTAGGAAATAATTGTTAATGTAAATGTTTTGTGTTGTGTTAGGATTAGTGTTGCTTTCATGGTTTCTGCATACGAATTGTGATTTCCTCTCCCTATATCTGGGAGATGCTTTGAATTTTCTCTTTTTATATAATTGGTGGGTTTTGTTTCTTACTTAATTGGTGTAATTAAGTGGAATTCTTTTTTAGAAAGTTGTGAGATTATTTATAAATTTATCATTTTAGTTTTACAAGTCAATTTTTTGATAAAATATTAGAGTTTTAAAGTTCTATAGTGTGTAAATAAGATAGTTGGCAAAGATTCAAAATTATTTTATAAATGAGCCAGAAATCAAAATTATTTTGGAGTCGAAGGCAAAATTATACGATTAAATTACTTTTTAATAATATAAATAACCATAAATTTCAATTATAAATGCAATTAACATAATTATTTACTCACAACTTTTTATTAAACAAAAACAATTATCTAGAAAATAGAATTGAAGTCTATTTTACATTCTACAATTTCTTTCTACGAACAAATTTTATTATTTTCCTTGATAATCATATGAGTGTTGAATGCAAAAGTTACACATAAATTTTATACAATATGTTAAGTTGTTGATGTGGTGTCATAAGTTTTTGATATAGTATAGTCTTAGCATTTTAGTAAATAATATAATTTACTAACTTGTTTTAAGAGAAAATATTTGAAATATATTAAAATAAAATACAAAATCTATATTGTATGAATAAAATAAATACAGTTGTCATTGAGCTGCTACTTATATATTTAATTTATAATTCGTCACTGAATTTATTGGTGAGGTAAATATATGTTTTGTTAAAAATATATTGGTCAAGGAAGCAATGGGCTTGAAACTAGAATTTATTCATACAATTAAACACATGATATCATTGTTTGATCTAGAAGCTACACATAAATCCAACATAATATATTATATTTCTAGCAAAATATCATAATTTTCTGATGTACTATGTTTTTAATAAACTCAGAGATCATATGCAAGTGACAATAAATGCTCAATTATCAATTTCTCTAAACACTAAAAAAATATTTAAATTACTACTTATATATTTAATCTATTTTTCAATACCAAATTTCTCTATGAAGTGTAAATATATATTCGGTTAATGATACAACGGTCAAAGAAGCAATAAAATTGACATGATATATTATGCTTCCAAAGTTTTATTGACAGTATGTGTATCCAAGTGAGTATAAATCTCGCCCAATTATCAATTTCTCTAAACACTAAAAAAAAATTTAAACTATTACTTATATATTTAATCTATATTTCAATACCAAATTTATGTGTGCACCGTAAATATATATTTGGTTGATAATATAATGGTGAGAGAAGCAATAAAATTGAAACCAACCTCACATACCAAAAGAAACATCCCCAAAATAAGCAACCTGGTTAGATACTAAAACTACATGTAAACCCCACATGCTATATTATGCTTCCAACATCGAAAAGGCTCTGAAATTTTAGTTTCAATTATTTTGGTATTATTAAATAAGTAAATCTTTTCCGATCAAATTAATAGGGTAGATTTTCAATTAGCTGTATTTATTTTAGTCTCAACTGTTAAAAATGGTATTAATGAATATTTAAATTTCTGTCCATGAAATTAATAAGGTAGATTTTTAATTAGCTTTATTGTGTTTGTCTGCGCCATATCAGAATTTTCCTAACACATTACTAATTCTCTTTTGGAATGTGAATCACAAAAAATAATAATAATACGGCCGTATGATAATATTAAGCAGCCAATGAGACAGGATCGGTAAAAAGAATAAATGAAGCATAAATATACAAGGGAATATTTCTCAGTGAAAATCAGGGTGGAGCATATGCAAAACATAGAGAAATGAGAATGTGCTAATGCAAAAAGCTTGGTTAACCACTCAAATGATTAAGTGCAATTTTTTTTTAAATGACTAGCTGCAATTCTTTCAACTGAAAGGGCTTGATACTATTTTAAGCCAATCAATCAATGGAATAAAAAATAGATGAAAAATCAATGGGGTAAAAAAATATGAAATCATTGTTGGATCGGTTGCGGGTTTTTGTTGCCATTAATGGTTTCGGCTGGCACATAATTCACACGTATTTGTTGGCATTCATTGTTTCGAGAAAATATGGTTCATACCTATTGATTGTTTCGGGAAAATATTCTTGATACCTATTGATTGTTTCTTACACTACGGAATGTAAGAAACAGAGTGAAGCTGCAAACAAAAGAAGAACAACTCGCCTGAGCGAGAGTAGTAACTATATTGAGGAATATTACAAATTCATTTTAACCTTTTGCTCAGGGTTAACTATTTCTTATTTTCGCTCTCATATATCTTTAATAGTAAAAGCATTTTAAGATAGACTATTGTCCAAAAGGATCCGCAGACCGTGCATGTTTTAAGAGATATTTCACAAAATATTGCCTTGCCATAAACATGAGTAGAGTGAAAATGCAAAATTGCCTGGAATTGCACTCAGCAGAGAATCTTTCAAGTCTCGTAAACCTTAAATTCCTCAAAGTAAATGGAAAACCCTCAGTCTGATATCTTTGGAAGTAATTGAACAGGAGCAATCGAATTTTCTGGGAAGAAATTCCCAAATTTTGGGCGATTATTTCTGTAATTTATACCACCAAACATTAATTCATATATATATATATTCTCCAAATATACCAAATTAAGCAGACAACCCCTCTAATTGAGGTATTAATTTCACCGTGTTTTATTCATTTTTCTGCTCAGAGTTCATCATATCTCATTCTCCTTAACCTATAAATCCAATATTAAAGGCTAACACTTCTTTATACGGAGTTGAATCCCTAGACAAAGATCAATGTAAAAAGTATTGTTTAGAATAATTTTATCAACGCATTGACATAAATCTACTGCAAATGCGTGAAAAATTAGTACTCTGTCAAACTTTTTCACAAACTTAAATTAATTTTATCGAATCCTCACAAAAGCTACCGACTTAGTTTTTTAGGAGCATAGGTGGTTGGAGCTTAGTTTATCGGCAGCCAAAAACATAAGTAGAGGCACCGGTCGTTGCAAAAGCAGAGGAGAGCCACAGAAGGTGGAGACAAGAATTCCTTATCTGGAATTGAATCCTTACACAAAAACATGCTACAAACGTCTTAACATACCCTGCAGAATGATTTTATCTTCGAACATTTTACAAGTACCATGGCAACTAATTCTATAAGTGTATCGAAATTAAAAATACTTTAATCCAATCTTTAAAAATATTCCAGAACATCAAAAGGCACTCTGTCAAGCAATTTCATCCATACTAATGTCAAATAATTCAAGGAACATATTAAAATTAAACTTAATTTAACCACACATTCACAAAACCTTATAAAACAACAACCCACAGTGTAATTCATATCTCCTTTGTCAGGCAATTTCATCAGTACTAATGTCAAATCAAAAAACATATTAAAATTAAACTTAATTTAACCACATTCACAAAACCTTAGAAAACAACCACCCACAGTCTAATCATATCTCATTTTCGCGATCATATTTAACTTCAAGAGTAAAAGCATCTGACCATGTAATTTTCGCTATCATATAAGATTAAGCATTTGACCATGTCAATAAATTTCATGAAAAGAGTAATGGAAAGTGAAGCAGATATGGCTGCAATGGGAAGTACATAACGCTGCATCAGCTGTAGAATAAGCACAAGGAAAATGCGAGAAAGCAGAGGCAACAATGCCTTATTTGGAATTGAATCCTTATGCATAAATGCAAAGAGCGAGAAAGCAGAGGCAACAATGCCTTTTTTGGAAATGTATCATTGTGCATAAATACAATACAAAGCTTTTAAAAAAATGCATTCTATAATATATATAACATAAATTTTGTTACAATGGACAATAAAAATGATTATGCTTTCAAACCATGCCATGGCATGTGATACGATTTCTACACGTATTTTAAAATCTAAATTAAGTTAATCGATTCGTACAAAATTTGAAAAACTTAAAAATAGCACTCCAACAATTAAATTAACTATGAAAAAAAAACGAAAAACAGTACTCAATTAATTTCATTAATACATCAAAATTTAGAATTATTTTAACTGAATACTCACACAACTCTGAAAAATTGAAAACCAATGCATTAAATTTAATAACTCCCAATTTTATCAAAGAACCACGCCCAAAAACCAATGCAGTCTCATCCGATCTCAATTATCAGTAATCGCCAGTTTAATTGATTTTATAGCAGTTTAATTAATTTTTCCCCAAAACCATGATACCGTGTTATGCTAAACCGTACCACCTGTGCACCATCTCCTAATCTCCCTCCCACAACACCTGTACTGCATCACTGCAATATTGCTTGTGAGAAATTTATTTAATGAAAACTAAGACATTACAATTCTTAGCTAGAGTGTTGTGTTTGATCCCTAATTCCAGCAAAAACATCACACAACTTTGACAATGGACTGTTGTCCAATAGCTAGCTTTAGTTTTCGAAAGAATCGGTGGGTGTTTTAAGAGATCTCACATTGAAGAAAGCATCCATATCAGATATAGGGATGGTTGAATGTGTTTATCCCTGGTTCCAAACTATTGACATTTTACAAAATATTGCCTTGCCATAAACATTAGCAAGAATGAAACTACCAGGAATTGGACACTTTCAAGTCTCATAAACCTTAAATTCCTCAACTTAAATGGATGCTTCGTGCTAGAAAAAGCTCAGTCTACAAGGTCTGATATCTTTATACGTAGTTGAAGCAGAGCAATCGAATTTTCGGGAAGATATTCGCAAACTTTTGGTGATTATTTTTGTACATTATACCACCAAATATTAATTCTCTCACATATATATTCTCTAAATTAAGAACATAATTCTCTCACATATATATTCTCTAAATTAAAAACACAATCCCTTTAATTGAGATATTAACTTCATCATCTCTCATTCATTTTTCAGCTCAACGTTTATAATATCTCATTCTCAACCTGTAAATTCAATATTAAAAGCATTTCACTGTGCCTGAGTGCTATCATTATCGTTGCCAGCAATCAGTTATGGTCGGTGGAATATATGAACTCAGATATAGCTGCGTAGGCATAGGCAGGTGGAGCAACAGTTGACTTAGTTTTACTGGAGCCCCCTTGTAACGCCCTGGAGACCGAGCACTCCGTGCACGGACGGGCGACTCTCCTACCCGACGATCCGTTCACATGAAACGACGACCACGACCGAACAAGGGAAAGTTCAGGAAACAACAACAGATTGGGCGACACATGAACGAACGGGTCGACAGCAATACAGCTAGGACAGTTCAGGCAGTGGAGCACACAGACCAACGAGTGCAGATCATTATGGGCAAACAGCGACAGGCCGAGGAGACATTGGAGCGAACGAACCATGAGTGAATAAGCGTGCGGGTATAGACACAAAGGCATGTGGACTTATACAAGGCGTTGGTCGGCTTTGTAAACAAAGGCCGACCCACCACGATAAGTGCCACGACGAATTAAAATTAAAATGAACGTGTTGGCTTGGTAAGACGGTGGGAATTTGGACATTAAAATGGGGGTCGGCTTACCACCGACACCCCTCTCCAATTCGACATGGATTCGTATATATACGGAGGACGCAAGACGATTGGAGGCATCATCGAATTCGATCACAACAAGTCTTCTCTACAAGAAGTCCGAAGTCGATATGATCTCGGTACAGATGTAGCGACGACGGTTCAATAGGGAACGACGAAAGGTCGAACGATAACCGAAGAGAGTGTTAGATCGGACCTACGAGGCAGCACGAAGTGCGGCATCGTTCTAAGAGGTCGATTTATGAACGCAGGTTCGGGCAGTCAGAAATTAACGCAGCGACTGGCCGCGGGCTCGCTGTTATTAAACAGAACTTGGGTTGTATAGATACACTGGTCTCAGCATAGGTATATTCCGTCGGTGTATGGTCTATAAACTCTGTGGTATATTGCGCAGGCCGTGGGATATTACACGGGCCTTGCCATCATTCAAATTATCATGCAGCCGTGGCGTGGTGTCGGCTCACACATTGTAAAGATTATTAACCAGTTTAATACAAAACAATTCGGGCAGTCTCTTGGTGAGCTGCGCCGTCCATATATTCACACGTTCTTATGTGTTTATGTACGCTGTTATATATTGGTGAACAGTTTATTATTTCGGTTGATGAATGGTTTATATATAAGCAGTACATGCATTTGGTAATTTATAATTGAATGAAGAATTCTCATTAAAGGATTGCAGTTCAGTTATAAGATTACAATTGTGGATGGTTATAAGATTAATGCTCGTGAAACGATAGTGGAACGAGCGTTGTTAAGGGGTAGTCTGTGGGTACAGTTATAAACTTGCCCGGCAGTGCCGCACGCTCCCGATGAAAAAAAATATAGAGAGGGCGGGGGCGTGACAGTTGGTATCAGAGCCAGTTACGAGGCTGGCGTTGGAACAGTAATAGGTGGATAGTCACGGAAATGGAACAGGTCGGAAAGGTTTCTGCAGTTGGTACCGAGGTACCTCTCTTCGAGAAATTGGGGTTCTCCACCCTTGAAGAACTTGAAGGGGACATAATTGCAGAAAGGGAAAGACTGAAGGAGGCATATACAAGCTGTGGCAAAAGGTTGGCGCAGACCGAGAAAGGCCTTCGAGCCATAGTAAGTAAAAAGACCTCGAATTACAACGAGGAGAAAGCTCACCAACTCATGAGAAGGGGGCTTGTATTGGAAGCAGAGCTCAAGGAGCTAGGCATAAGGCATGCCTTGAATCAGAAAAGGGAAGAAGTATTGATTCTCGAAAAACATCTCTTGGCCTTGAGGAGCGAACTCAAGGATGCAAAGAGGCAAAAGAAGGAAATCAAAAAAGAGGCCTCACAATTCCGGGAACATGCCGTAATAGAGGTTTCCTCTACTTGTGAACACCACGATGAGACTGCAAACGAAGAGGGGCTGAGCGCTACTTCAAAGGCAGAAGTGGGCAAAGACCGCAAGGAAGAAGAACCAAAGAAGAGCGGGTTGGAATATGTTCGGTTGGGAATTGGAGGGACAGAGGTGCTGGCTATGGTTGATAGCGGCACTTCGCATAACTTCATGAGCGAAAGAACCGTGAGGGAGCTCGGGTTGAAGGTCATACTTGCAGGAGCGCAAGTGAAAACTATAAATTCTCCTCCGGAAAGCATCCTTGGCATAGCCGAAGGAGTAAAAACAGTACTCGGTGAATGGTCCGGGGAGATCGATTTGACCATTGTACGAATTAACGATTATGAAGCAGTGCTGGGGACAGAGTTCATGGAACGGTTCGGTGCTGTGATGGTACCTCATCTAAAGAAACTCCTCATCTACGAAGGGAGGGATGACAGGCCCGTGAATGTTCCTACTGTGGGAATGACTAAGGCAACTCCTGAGTTAGGAGGAATACAGATGGACGACGGAAGAAAAACAAGCAAGCAGTTGTCAGACGGGATAGTAAAACTTGCTGAACGGGAGTTGACTGTTAGCACCGAGGAGTTATCAGGAAGGTTGAATTTGGCAGAAGGCTATGAAGAAAATGATACATGTATGGAGGACCGAGAGACACCCATGAAGGTGGAAGATTCGGGCAGGTGTATCGAACGAAGAGATGAAGGAGAGCCTCCCGGCTCACTCCCTTGGTAGTCCTTTTAAATGAATGAAGAGTCGGGTTCATTGTTGACTGCTCAAGGCAGTGAGCCCGTAATGATACTTGAGCAGACCGGATGGTCTCAACGGGCACCTGAAATGGGGGTTCCCATGAACGTGACGGGGGGATCATGAAACGAGTGTGTACACTCAGCCAGATGATCCATACATGGTGGACTTGGAGGTTCGAAATGTTGGGGAGCCAAGGATTGTTGCACTACGCCGACCTTGATGTAGTATGGGATGCATACTTCCGAAACATGCATAGGATTATGGTTCGGAAGGGCGACTTGGTATGGAGGACCGAAGAGGACACAATGGTATGGAGGTTGTCGGGACGACAATGGAATAAGGTGGGGGAGGATGTAACGCCTTGGAGACCGAGCACTCCGCGCACGGATGGGTGACTCTCCTACCCGACGATCCGTTCACATGAAACGACGACCACGACCGAACAAGGGACAGTTCGGGCAACAACAACAGATTGGGCGACACATGAACGAACGGGTCGACAACAATACAGCTAGGACAATTTGGGCAGTGGAGCCCACAGACCAACGAGTGCAGATCATCATGGGCAAATAGCGATAGGCCGAGGAGACATTGGAGCGAACGACCCATGAGTGAATAAGCGCGCGGGTATAGACACAAAGGCGTGTGGACTTATACAAGGCGTTGGTCGGCTTTGTAAACAATGGCCAACCTGCCACGATAAGTGCCACGACGAATTAAAATTAAAATGAACGCGTCGGCTTGGTAAGACGGTGGGCGTTTGGACATTAAAACGGGGGTTGGCTTACCACCGACACCCCTCTCCAATTTGACATGGATTCGTATATATACGGAGGACGCAAGATGATTGGAGGCATCATCGAATTCGATCACAACAAGTCTTCTCTACAAGAAGTGCGAAGTCGATACGATCTCGGTACAGATGTAGCGACGACGGTTCAATAGGGAACGACGAAAGGTCGAACGATAACCGAACAGAGTGTTAGATCGGACCTGCGAGGCAGCACGAAGTGCGCCATCGTTCTAAGAGGTTGATTTATGAACGCAGGTTCGAGCAGTCAGAAATTAACGCAGCGACTGGCCGCGGGCTCGCTGTTATTAAACAGAACTTGGGTTGTATAGATACGCCAGTCTCGGCATAGGTATATTCCGTCGGTGTATGGCCTATAAACTCCGTGGTATATTGCGCAGGCCGTGGGATATTACAAGGGCCTTGCCATCATTCAAATTATCGTGCAGCCGTGGCGTGGTGCCGGCTCACACATTGTAAAGTTTATTAACCGGTTTAATACAAAACAATTCGGGCAGTCTCTTGGTGAGCTGCGCCGTCCATATATTCATGCGTTCTTATGTGTTTATGTACACTGTAATATATTGGTGAACAATTTATTATTTTGGTTGATGAATGGTTTATATATAAACAGTACATGCATTTGGTAATTTATAATTGAATGAAGAATTATCGTTAAAGGATTGCAGTTCAGTTATAAGATTACAATTGTGGATGGTTATAAGATTAATGCTCGTGAAACGATAGTGGAACGAGTGTTGTTAAGATGTAGTCTGTGGGTACAGTTATAAACTTGCTCGGTAGTGTCGCACGCTCCTGATGAAAAAAATATAGAGAGGGCGGGGGCGTGACACCCCTAGACGAGGCACCAAAGGAAGCTGCAGAGGCATTGGCCCCAGAGGAAGCACTGAAGCACCAGAGTAAGCGGTAGAAGGTAGAGGCAACAACTCTTTATACATAAATGAATCCCTAGACAAAGATCATTGAAACAACTATTGTGTAGAATAATTTCATCAATACATTCACATAAATCTACTGCAAATGCCTATTAACGAGTACTCTGTGTCATTTAAATTATTAAAATTAAAATTAATTTAATGGGATATTCACCAGAACTATTTTACCAGAAAAGGCGGCCGGAGATTCTACTTAGTTTATGTGGAGCCAACAGCGTAAGTCGAGGCATCAATCGTGCAGGAAGCAGAGGAGAAAGCCACAGAAGGTAGAGACAAAAATCCTTTATCCAGAATTGAATCCTTGCACAAAAATATGCGACAAATGTCTTAACATATTCTGCAGAGTAATTTCATCAACTATATCACCATAAATCTGCGACAAAGGCCATGAAAACTGAATTCTCTTCCAACATTTTACAGGTACGGTGGCCAATAATATCCTAAGTTTATCAAAATATAAATTAATTTAAACGAATCTTAACAAAGCAGGGGAAAATTAGAAAGCATCAATTTGATGAGGAATAATGTAAAATAATTCAAGAAATTTCTTAAAATTAAAATTAAAATTAGTTTAACCATAGATTCAGACAATCTAGAGAAAATTAAAAACGGATCATGTAAGAAATTTCAAGAGCTTCTAATTTCAACACAAAAAATAATCTCAACTGTCATAAATATGGCAATCGAAAATACCTGAAATTCACCAATTGAGCTTTTTAAATGGGCTAGTCAACGCACGGCACAAATATTGCTATCGCTTGCGCAATCTCTGCCACTTCTTTCGCACCATCTCTAAATCATTCAGCTGATTAACCAGTGAAAATAAGAATTATACTATTCTTACCTATTGTGTTTAGCCCTAATTCACTGAAGAATTTGAAAAGATCGCACAATAAACCAAACCAAACCACATTTTAAAGTTCCATAAACAGATTTAACATGCCAATAGAGAACACTGCAAACGAAATAAAAAAGACAAAGTCCGTCCCAATCAAATAAAAATATATACACCATAACTGAATCAAATAATCAAATCGCCCAACAATAAACCCAGGGAAAACGAAAACAATAAAACCAGAATGGCAGAGCAATAAACCAGAGAAAACAAAAACAACAGGTTAGCAAGAATTTGCCGATCCCTTGATGCACTAACAAACACGAACCATAAATCCTCAAAAGAGGGCTCAAACATTTACGAGACCAATGGTAAAAGGTGCGCCCATTATTTATATTGTTATAAAAAGCATTCAAACGGCAACGTATCCTCCAAAGCTTTTCTTTTAATTTTGCTCTATTAATGGGTAATGGAGGTTTTAATTTTCTTTTAATTTTTATCCATTGAACGTTAATACAAATTTTCTAAAAACTTTGAGTCGTTCATGCAAATTTTAAAAACTTTAAGTCGTTCATGCAACTTTGTTTATATTTTTTTGTACTTAACGTTTGTGTTTCTATAAAAATTAATTAATAGAAATTTTATTATTGTTTTAATATTTCTTTTGTCAACAATATCTCTAAATCTCTATACAAGAGAAATGAGCATCAAACAACCATTATCTCTATACAAGAGAAATGAGCATCAAACAACCATTATCTTGTTATATAAGTAAATATATCATGATTGGTCCACTGTTTAATTATAAAGACTACGTTTGCTTCTAATAGAAGTCATGGAGGGTAGTTAATTACATATAGAAAGAAATGAATTTATCAATGGAATCTTTAGGTTACCAAGAGGAGGGCTCTTTGTCAACAATGATTATTGGACTCTGCAGTTCTTTAACCTTTTTATTAATAACATTTTTCAGTTATTTAATAAGTTGTATTGATGAATTTTAATGATTTAAATTTTCAACTACTTTAACTCGCATGACTATTTGAGCTACTTTAACTCGCATGATTATTTGAGCTACTTTAACTGGTTGAAATCGCGTTTTTATAATATATAGTGATATTTACAAGTCATTCAATAACTAAATATTTATTAAACTCTTTTAGTTAGCTTAGTTATATATTTACTAAATATTTTAGTTGGCATAGTTTAAGTGTTTAATGTTCCACAATAAAATGCTAAAATTTTATACATCATGTTATTTTAATTAAATGAGTTTTACCTAGCAGCATACATTTATTACTAAATTTGTTATGCAAAGAATGTTATAATGGTACGTAATCTAAACTTTGTAGGAGAAGGATTTAACATCTACTAGAGACCAAAATTAACTATCGTGATTTATTAGCATTTTTTTAAGAGAACATAACATTTTGGTCTATTGAATGCAAAGGCAATGAAGATATTCTTTTCCTGGAGAGGTTTAAGGTTGAGTGAACTCAAAATAGAAAAAAATGATGAACATAATTTTTAGGAATGAAGTTATTGTTTTTTTTATTAAGGGTTGCGGGTTGGTGTAGTTGTGGACTTCAGTAGGAGGAAAGGATGTTTTTTATAAACACAATGACAACCTTGAATTGTATGGTTTGAATCTTTTATGCCATGCTCAAGTAAGTGCCAGTGTGTGATATCTAAACGTTCCTTTGTCTAACTGTAATAGCCCCAACTCCATTAATTTGTAACCGATCATTCCTAATGATTTTTTTCCATCTTTGTGCCAAAATATATGATCATTTGATTTAGGAGACTTGCGGGTGTAATTTATTTGATAGTGAGTTCTCCCCTAGTGTGTCAATGTAAATTATCCTTTCCCATAACTCTCATTTCCTGTTCTTTCTTTAATGGTTGGTTGGGTGGAATCCATTAAAGCCACTAATGCTACTATGAAATCAAAGGTTCTTGGGAGCTCCTATTAAATTGGAGAGTTATTCTCAAGGTTTAACATAACTTCATTCATGGATGCTACTAAAGCATTCCACCTCCGGTAGTGATGATATTTTCATGCCTGCACCTATGGGTGGTTTAAGACCTTAGATCTTATCATATTAATAACTTTGGGGAAACTACAATAATTGTTGACCTCAAGGGGCATAACTAATCTTCTACATAGTCATGATGAGCTAAACCACATTGACGCAAATTTGCGTTCATCCACTTGGCTAAATTCCCTACACATTGAAATCACCTCACATAAAGTGTCCCTATTTCCTCTCATATTACCCCAAAAATTTTCTCTAGTTCTTCCAATTGCTATGCATCATTGGTATGCAAACCATATCAAGCTCATACACAAGAGTTTTTGGTATTTTCGCTTGATCTCATCAATGATCCAACTAAGGGTACCTTCTAGCATCCCTCAACACTATTATATAATTGATCACTTAATAGACTTACATTAGTATTCCATAGGTCCACAACTTATTCTTAGCATATGCAACATATTTGATTTGATCATTAACATGATTATTTTTGGTGGTTTATATGGTCATGGTATTGGGAAACCCATGGTATTTTCCCATGATATTTGATGCGATTAAGCTTATTTTAAGGCTTGAAGGAATCCATTGTAAAATACCTGGAGTGGCTTGGAGCTTGGCTGGCTTGGATTATGGTAACAAAGATATATATCTCGAGTGTTGGCTTTCCTGGTAAAGTGTGTCCAAGTTAAATATTGACTCTTATGTACATGTTTTCCATGTGTATAATTATTTGTGTTTATATTATTTCTTTAATTGTGCTAAGATAACACATGTTAAAAATGGAGTGTAACTAGAGAAATGAAATAAGCTCATGGTACACATGTAGAAAAGAGTCGATATTTACCCTAGAAACCCTTTAGTGGGAAAATTAGAACTAAACACACACACACACACACATATATATATCGACCTTATCCATTGAGTTGACAAAACACTAGGCCACTTGAGGCATTTTATGGAGTTCTTCAAGCCTTTAAATAGGATTCATTACATTAAATACCATGGGTCACCCTTGGCATGGGCTCATAAAACACCAATGATAAATCCATCAATGACCAAAACAAGGTTATCTTAACTACTTTGCGAGTCAATATTAACCTAACATAAGACATAGGATTCATGCTATGGTGAATAATTATCAAGTAGAACATCAATATACAATCTTGTGGATTGTAGGTAAAATAAATGGAATTAAATTTTCTTTACTAATTTATCCAAAAGACACTAAATTTTTTATTTCTCCAAATTCATTATTTAGATGTGGTTTAATGGCATGCAAGAAAATTCATTATAAATTTGTTGAGATGAATTTAATTATTAAAAAGAGGTAGAACACTTGTTAAAATATTATGAAATTAATTTGAGAGCATGCAGTGCTTAGATGCTATCATATATTACCACCTTGGGATCCTATGTTATATTTCGTGGTACGGATTGGTTGGGAGCTCATGAAATAATTCTAGATATGCAAGGTAAGTTACTTTAATTTGTAGATGACTTCGGGAAAAGGAGAATCTTGGTAGGAACCAAGAGATAAGCAACTCTAAGATTCTTTTTAGCCTTACAACTGAAAATGGGTCTTAGA
>APFE030312338.1:0-15131 GCA_000404065.3 Pinus taeda
TATAAACAAGATCACCATTCGATACAGGTTTCCCTTGCCTAGAATGGATGACATGATGGACTGTCTTAGTGGGGCAGCATATTTTACAAAAATAGATGTGAAAAGTGGGTACCATCAGATCAGAATTAGAGAAGGAGACGAATGGAAGACAACCTTCAAGACCAACGAAGGACTGTACGAATGGCTGGTCATGCCATTTGGGTTGAGTAACGCTCCGAGTACTTTTATGATACTAATGAACGAAATGTTAAAGGAATTTATTAGAAAATTCGTGATAGTCTATCTGGACGATATTTTAATTTTTAGCAGGACGAAAAGGTAGCACCTTCAACATATTCGAAGGGTATTCGAGAAGCTGCAGCAGAACAAACTGCTGATAAATTTGAAGAAATGCACTTTCTTGCAGAAGGAGTTAATTTATCTGGGATTTGTAGTGGCAGAGAATGAGTTAAAGATGGACCCAGAGAAGATTGCAGCGATCATAAGTTGGCCGTCACCAAAGAATTTATTCGAGGTACGTAGCTTTCACGGTTTAGCCAGTTTTTATCGAAAGTTCATTAAGAATTTTAGTGAAATCTGCGCACCAATGCTAGAGACCATCAAAAAGGCCAGGCAACCTTTTTGTTGGACTAAGGCGGCAGAAAACAGCTTCCAACTTCTGAAGCGGAAAATAACGGAGAGGCCAATCTTGAGGCTGCCCGATTTTAGCAAACCTTTTCAGGTTCGGTGTGATGCAAGCGGGACAACTATTGGCGCTGTACTCAGTCAAGAGGACAGACCAGTGGTGTTATTTAGTGAGAAACTAAATGAAAGTCGGCAGAAGTATTCGTCATACGACAAAGAATTCTATGCAGTGGTTCAAGCCTTGAAGCATTGGAGGCACTACTTACTAGGTAATGAGTTCGTTTGTTCTCTGATAATTCTGCGTTATAGTACATAACACAGCAGCACAAACTGAACCATAAACATGCCAAGTGGGTGGAGTACCTGCAAAGTTTTACTTTTGTGTTGAAGCACATAAGTGGGCAAGCCAACAAAGTGGCGGATGCTTTAAGCAGAAGAGCCCTGCTCTTACAAGAAAGTGGCATACAGGTGATGGGATTTGAGTACTTGAAGGATTTGTACCAGATGGATGCGGATTTCAAAGAAGCTTTTGAAGCATGCCAGAATCCCGTATTGAGGAATACAAGCCCATGGCTAGATTTCAATTTACAGGAAGGATTATTGTTTCGAGGAGGACAACTATGTGTTCCAGACTGTTCGATGAGGGAAAACTTAGTAAGAGAGAAACATAGTGGCGGACTAGCGGGACATTTTGGCATCAATAAGACATTGGAGCAGCTCGGGCATTTTTATTACTGGCCAAAAATGAGCCGGGACGTACAGAGGTATGTAACCAGGTGTAAAATCTGCCAACTGGCGAAAGGACACAGCCAGAACACTAGGTTGTACACACCCCTACCTGTTCCAAGCAAGCCGTGGGATTCAGTCAGCATTGACTTTGTCCTAGGATTGCCTAGAACGCAGCAGGAATATGATTCAGTGATGGTGGTGGTGGATAGGTTCTCAAAGATGGCTCATTTCATTCCTTGCCGGAAGACTAGCGACGCCACAAACGTGGCACACCTCTTCTTTACAGAAGTAGTTCGATTACATGGCTTACCTAAAACTATAGTTTCAGACACGGATGTGAAATTTACAGGGCATTTTTGGCGCACCCTGTGGAAAAAGCTGGGCACACAGTTAAATTTCAGTTCCGCGTATCACCCGCAGACTGACAGACAGACAGAGGTGGTGAACAGGAGTTTGGGCAACTTGTTACGAAGCTTGACAGGAGAAAACTCGCGATTATGGGATCGAGCTCTTGCCCAGGCAGAATTCGCTTATAACGATTTGCCCAATCAGAGCACTGGTCTTAGCCCATTTCAAATCTTGTATGGTATGCATCCGCGAGGAGTACATGAATTACGAGATTTGGGACAGCTAGAAAGGAGAAGTGCAGACGGAGAAGATTTTTCCGAAGCAATGAGCGAACTGCATGAAAAAGTTAAATTAAGATTACAGGACAGCACGTAGAAATATAAGCAGCATGCAGACATAAAGCGGCGAGAGGTAAATTTTGAGATTGGAGAAGAAGTCCTTGCGCATTTCCGCCGGGAACGGTTTCCTAAGGGTACGTATAACAAACTGAAATTCAAGAAAATCGGCCCATGCAAAATTCTGCGCAAATTTTTAGTGAATGCATATGAAATTCAGTTGCCACCTGATATAGGTATATCACCCATATTCAACGTGGAAGACCTGTTCCCATATCATGCCCAGGCAGAAGATGATAGAATGGTACAGCCACAACGGGACACCCAGTTCGAGAGCAGTCTTTGGAAGAAACAGTTGCCTTCGGTCCGGACCCATGAAATCGAAGGAATCCTCAGCACACAGGTAGCCAAGAAGACGCGCAGGAAGGAGTATCTGCGTTACCTCGTCAAGTGGAACGACCGTCCAATGGAGGACATCTCCTGGCTCGACGAGACACAAATTCGGAAGGCTGGCTACTCGGTGGAGGAACTCATGGAACGGAGCCATGAGATCTCTCTTTTACCTCGGCAGCCTGATGCAGGAGCATCTGGTCGACAGGGTGAAGACCGAGAGAGGGCGAACACAGTTTCTGAAGAAGATTGGGAAAGATGAACAATTCATTAAATGGACAGCAAGCCTGTCAGAGTTCTTATGTTTTTGTCTAATTTCTTTCATGGTCAACTACAGCATTAAACTCTATTATCTTAATTTCTGTTTATTTTATTTTAACTATTGTAACAGGTCTTAGTTAGAGATGTTAAAAGTAGATTAGTGTCAATAGGCGATGTAAACAGCAAACCCTTATGGTATAAAGGAGACAAAGTAAACTAATGAATAGTTAAGAAACGTATGCCTGTAGCAACTGCCAAACAAACGGTAATAGCATAACTACCAGCAGTTATCTAACTGCCTACAACTATTGTACAAAAAGACCAACGAGATAACCCAGAGGGGTTCAGCAGCAGAGCATGTGAATGAGAATAATAGAAATACATACATTTTTCCTTCATCTAATTCAGTGCACAAGTAAACAAACTATTCCAATATTTATGTCCTCTGTAACAGAATTTACATGCATATTACTGTGTATTCATTTCATTTCAGGAAAATACAATAAAAGTGTTTTACGATCTCCAAGAGTCTATTGACTAGCCAAGACTGAGAGTGGGCACAAGGCAGGAAGGAGCAAACAAATACAGAAGAACGCACCAGACCACAGTCGAAACCGGGTAAGCACCAGAACCAACTATAAATAAGTTTATATGCCACTGAATATTACATTGTACTCCTACATAACCCAAATTACATAAAACTGTGCAACGAGGGTTCATCGAACTGAGTTACCAAAGACTCACAGAAGCCCTCCAAGTTACGGCTACGGGTTGGAGTTAACCCAACACGCTCAGACTCAACAGATATAAAACATACATACAATAGGCGAAAGCAAATACAACTAAGACCGAAGAGCCACTGTGAGAAAGTGAAACAAGGACAGAGCTACCCGGGTGGTATCGACTGTAACCCTTGCGAAGCCATGGAACCGGCCGCACCTGCAAACACAAAATGAGGTGGAGGGTTAGGGTTTGTAACTAGACAATACCCTTGCACAAGAAAACTATGTCATGATGTTGAAAAGAAATCAAAACCTGTGTATGGTTGAGGTGAAGAGACCATACCTGTAGGGAGCCGGAACCAAAAGCCTGCAGAACCTGACCACAGAGGGGTTGTGGAACATTAGTTCCAGCACAAACGGAGGACAAAGGAATATAGCAAGAAACGAAACCATACCTGATTTATAGAGTCGAGCGCCGGAGAAGAACCAAGCCGAGATACCATCGAACTGTGCATTTGATAACTGAGCGGACCAAACATCATTCATTACCAGCATTCACCACGAATTTACTAAAAGGACCAGAACGGACATTATTTACAAGAGCAAACCCAGAAATGTTCACACAGTCATAAAACGAGTTGAATGCGCAGTGGAGGAACCGTGACTTACCAACAAGACCTGAAGCGAATACATAGACTCCCACAGTAACGATTAGGCAGAGTTAAGCAGCATTGTTTAACCATAAAATCAGCGGAAGCTCAACAGGGTTTCACCACAGGCAGAGAAACCAGAGGCGGAGCCAAAACCAGAACGAGACCACAGAACAAGTAACAAGGTAAAAATGACAGGATAGGCGCGAACCGGCGGTGAAAAAGTGAATTAAGTAAATTAGGGTTTTTCAACTTCGAGGAGGGTAGGTGTCATAAGGAGAGACAAAGCAAAGTACCGTGTATTGATTATCAATCAACAACCAAAATTAATTGCAATCACCTTATATCCGAGCCAAAGTATTAGTGTAGGTCCACGTAGGTTGGGCTAGCGTGGGACCACGTGGGCTGGCCCCATCAGCTCATATCTTCTGATAAAAAATGTATTTGGAAAAACGGAAGGATTATTTTGTGAAACAATCCATTCTGAACCAAAACCTCTCTTGGTTTTTTGAAACATCTTTCCTACCGCCCAGAATGAGTCTTTGAAAAACAGGTGTAAAAATATGCTTGTGAAAAACTACACCTACAACAATTTCGTAGTGCAATTTTGGTCATTCATTTCTCTCAAATAATAATGGATTTGAAGAAAGTGGAAGAGGATTTTGTACTTTAGTATCTTAATAATGAAAACCTCTTTCACTTTTCAGAGATGAGTTTTTAACTCCTTAGAAACTCTTCTAGAAATTGACTGGTAAAAACAAGGAGAGAAAGTTCCTTCTTTTTTTATTTTGGTCTCCATAAGGATCTTCGAAATCAATTATCCCTGTTTTTCTTCATAAAATTGCATTGGATTATTTTTTTTTACATACACTGCAGACTTGGCCCATGTATATGTGAAAACAAAACCTCTTTAATGCTTCCTGAAGCATCATGAACAAAACTAGCTATGAATAAAGATCATTTTTATAACACATAGCTTTAGAGTTCATATATGTCCTTTCTCTGCTTGTTTTTCCCTTGCTGGATGCTCACACTTTGTTAATGATCCTCTTCATAAACTTCCTTTCAAAAACGTTTTCCCTTTGTCATTCATAATTGGTCAACCGAATTATAACATGCAGCTACACGAAATTGTTGTGCATTAGGCATCATCTTTAGCAGTTTCGTAGCGCGCTACGAAACTGCTGTGTAATTTCAAAAACACAGTTTTAATGCCAAAATTTGACTGTCTTGAGCTTCTTTATCTTGAAATGTCCCTTTTCGTGTGCCCTGAAGCTATTCAAAACTGAATGCAGAGGAGCCACTATTTAAGAAAACTTCAAAAAGGTAAATCATCAAAATTTAGGACTTAACCTTGTTGCTATGTGATTTTCCTTAGCTAAGGAAATCCTTTCTACTGGCTTAGTTGTATCTTCAAATCCTCAATTTGCCTCTTCATGCTTCTGATGTTGGTCTGAGCCTATTATTAATCCATCTAATGTATCTTTCCTTTCTTAATTGAAGAACTACCTCGCTTGAATTTGATGAAGATTTTTTATCTCTGCTCACCATGGGCTTGTTTGCTTAAACTAAGAATTGTATCAAATGTCTATTGCATGAACATGACCAAGATCAAAATGAATATGTCCAGGATCAATTAACTCTTCCCTTACCCTTTTTCTTTGGAATTTTGTCAGTGATAATAGTGGCTCCACTTGGGATAGTGTTCCTTTGTGGTACACTAAGAACTCGTAGGTACAGTGCTTTATCCTCTTATGATAAACAAAAATTTATTTGACAAACATCTCCTTTAAGTTTCTTGGGCCTCCACCTCGGGCTTAAGCTTGATGATCACCGTAGGAGAAAGAAGTCTATATCTACTAAAAAAAAAATGCTCAGCCAACCTTGAGCTTATTTTCATTTTCCTACCTACCTACCCTATCAGCTGCAATCTCCACTTGTAGCTCAAGGAACATGAAATTTCCAATGAAGCCAGTCATCTATGTGATCTGACACTTGAATCTCTTGACTGCATTCAGCCTCAAAATAACCATGATAGTGAGATGACCAAATCAACTTATAATGTATATGATTTTCATAATGCAAATGAAAATGAAATACTGATGTGCAAAACTTTGCCATGTATTCATTTATAGGGTCAAAGAGAACATGGTTATTTTGATAATCATCATAACATTCTATCTCTTCAGACAACTGATCCTCAGCCACACAAAATTCCTTTGATGTGTTATCCAACTGCCTTTCTGCATGATTCCCATAGACAATGTAATTTTCCTCACTATTGTGATCATTCATTGATGCAAGCTGCTGCAAGGAGTTACAAAATTGAACAACCTTTTCCTCTACCTGAGGGTTATAAAAATTTTCTTCCAGTATTTCTTCTTGTTGTGTGTAATCATTTTCATCTTCATTATGATTCGAAGACTGAGAATTATGTTGCATCTCTACATCAATATCAGAGGATTGAACATGGTTTTCATAAGTAAACCCCTGTTGATTTTCATGTTGCATTTCATGGGATGTTATACTTTCTTCTTGGTGTTGAAATGTATTGTTATGAAGAGCCTCTAAATTTCTTCATCCATAAATTCATCATCATCATAACAATCTTCCAAATATTTAATAAGACTCAAAGAATGTTTACAACAATCTTGGACAAGAAACAAGGAGGGATGACACTCTTTATACATCTCATAAAATTCATCATGAAAATTAGCAAGTGAATATATTGAACCATTTTCCAAAATTTTATACCAAGACCATGCTTTTCCTTCTAAAGTGGTCATAAACATCCTCATGAGACAATATTTAGGGAATTGAACCTTAAGATTGCGTACATGCATATGAAACCTAACCAAATGAAGAGTAGCATTGTCTTTCTTTTCATCTTTGAATATTGGAAGATCCTCTAACCAATCAACCTTTGGCATAGTATTTGGAGTCACCTTCCAATTCATTATTCGATGTGTGGAGTCACCAAGGCAGTTTTGCAGCCTCAAAAAAAATGTCTGAGCTCCTACTACCTTCAGAAGTTTAGCTTCTTAATTTCGGGAATGAATAGACTTCAGGCTCCCAGCAGACGCACCAAAATGTTATCACAAAACCCATCCCTGATAGGTTGCTGATTAGGAAGGTCTTGTTTAACTCTTTCAAACCTACTTTTGGCTGAGGCTTAGCCTCCTCAATCTGAGAGGGCTCTCTCACTGGATTAAATATTTTACTTTGAAGATTAGATGGCTAACTCTATGGAAAATTCGAACAAAAATATATAAATGGTTGAAATATCAATCAACAAGCTTCCATTGGGATATGGAGTCAAAGTGTGTTTCAGTACAACAACAAGATCAATTTCACATGGAAGTCAGGGCATAGAGGGTTTTAACATAGAAGCAAAACAGAGATATTATGTAAGGAACACAGCCTACAAACACATGAAGGAAGTTAGAGCATCATCAAATGAATTATAAGTAACATGTGTTTATACCACTACAAGTAAGCATATGAAGGAAGCCATGAGGAAAATCAAACATTGAAACCCTTTCTGAATCCTGAGTAGTGAAAGCAACTCTTTGTATTAACCTGAAAACATGCAGTCACATACAATAGCACAATGTGCTTCTTTCTTTGAAAATTGCCAACCTTGTGTACATTAGATCTTCTACTATATATAGAGCTCTTTACATGACTTATATTCCTCCTCTAGGATGAGGAAAATTCGAATTCCACCTGACCTGACACCTATTAACACTTAAACTAACTATTAAATGCAAATGACAGCTAACTAGCAGTCCTAGAGACCTAAAACAATTAGGAGTGTAACACCTCATTATGATCAAAACAAACTTATCTAGGAATTAAACACTCCTTTTGACACCTATAGCTCTATTAATTCGAATTGATAGTGCTCATAACCTTCCATTTGGCCCTTGATGACTCATCCTTTTAATGTTCCTAGAAACTAGGGGACTGTTCCTTGCTCTGCTCTAGCTGAAAAATAGGTCTTCGGACAAAGCTCATATCTTCTCATAAAAATGTATTTGAAAAAACTGAAGGAGGATTTTGTGAACCAATCCATTCTGAACAAAAACCTCTCTTGGTTTTTTGAAACATCTTTCCTGCCGCCCAGAATGAGTCTTTGAAAAACAAGTGTAAAAATATGCTTGTGAAAAACTACACCTACAGCAGTTTCGTAGCGCAAGTTTGGTCATTCATTTATCTCAAATAATAATGGATTTGAAGAAATTGGAAGAGGTTTTTGTACCTTAGTATCTTAAGAATTAAAACCTCTTTCACTTTTCAGAGATGAGTTTTTAACTACTCAAAAAATCTTCTAGAAATTGACTGGTAAAAACAAGGAGAGAAAGTTCCTCCTTTTTTGCTTTTGGTCTCCACAAGGATCTTCGAAATCAATTATCCCTGTTGTTCTTCATAAAATTTAATTGGATTATCTTGTTTTACATACACTGCAGACTTGGCCCATGTATATGTGAAAACAAAACCTCTTTAATGCTGCCTGAAGCATCATGACAAAACTAGCTATGAATAAAGATCATTTTTATAAAACATAGCTTTAGAGTTCATATGTGTCCTTTCTCTGCTTGTTTTTCCCTTGCTGGATGCTCACACTTTGTTAATGATCCTCTTCATAAACTTCCTTTCAAAAATATTTTCCCTTTGTCACTCATAATTGGTCAACATCTACAGCAGTTTCGTAGCGCGCTACGAAACTGCTGTGCATTAGGCATCATGTTCAGCAGTTTCGTAGCACGCTACGAAACTGCTGTGTAATTTCAAAAACACAGTTTTAATGCCAAAATTTGACTGTCTTGAGCTTATTTATCTTGAAATTTCCTTTTTCGTGTGCCGTGAAGCTGTTCAAAACTGAATGCAGAGGAGCCACTCTTTAAGGAAAACTTCAAAAAGGTAATTCATCAAAATTTAGGACTTAACCTTGTTGATGTGTGATTTTCCTTAGCTAAGGAAATCCTTTCTGCTGGCTTAGTTGTATCTTAAAATCCTCAATTTTCCTCTTCATGCTTCTGATGTTGGGTCTGAGCCTATTATTAATCCATCTGATGTATCTTGCCTTGCTTAATTGAGGAACTGCCTCGCTTGAATTTGATGAAGATTTTTGATCTCTGCTCACCATGGGCTTGTTTGCTCAAACTAAGATTGTATCAAATGTTTATCACATGAACATGACCAAAATCATCATGAATATGTCCAGGATCAATTAACTCTTCCCTTACCCTTTTTCTTTGAAATTTTTTCAGTGATAACAGACTCAACCAGTGGACGACGACGCAACAACTAGGGAGGACTTTGTCAACCACTATAGAACTTCAATATGGACTGTTGTGCCCGAAAATCACACCAATATGGTGGGCACATCAGAAGATGAGGTGGAATGAGCACGAAGGTAGAAGGCAATTGCGCGTATGGGTTGGAATACTATCGCGGCGAGTACAACTGGATGTTGTACAACCATCGACCCAACTGACTCTGAGCATGACAGGGGTTCGCTGGGCCAATAAGACCATAAACAAATTTGGATGTGCGAGGAGATCTCTATTCCCAGCCAGATGCGTTGAAACCAAGAAAGTGAAGAGAATTTCCCCAACCAGTGCCCCTACAATTCAACCTGAATGAAAGGACCTAGACAAAGGGACCTGGCAGTTGCAGGAAGACAATCGGCACGACAGCTTGAGACTTTGAGAGCTTGAGGAATTAGTGGCAAGGCTAAGGAGGAAAAGCGTGAGGCTGGACGAAGAGATTGGAAAAATAAAAATAGGAGTCAAACAAATGGGTCGTGTGAATGTGAGAATATGGGGACCAAAGCTGGCTAGCCCTCCCACAGTACTAGAACAAGCCATGACCCTGCTATCATGGTTGCAACCGCACCCTACTAAATAGGAGAGCACAGAATGCAATGTGCTACTTACTTCCAAGGTACGCCAAGGGTGCCCGCAACCTGGGCTATCGGGGATGAGGAAGTCTCACACGAGGAGTGTGACGACATGATTATCTATAGGAGGCCTAGTCTCAGTGCTCCACGCAGTTGAAAGAGGGTGCAGGACTGTAAAGAAGTTTACAGGAAGGTTGCGAGATTCGAACCTCGCACGTAGGGCCAGTAGTAAGCGTAGAACGCATCCGCGTGCCAGGGATTGCGCTACCACGTGGGAAGGTCGGAAGGTGACCGTTGAAGATACTGTTCATGACAAGATGTCCCATTTAAGACACCAAGGAGCGGGCGGCAGGCCATTAAGGCACCAGGCTGATGGGAATTACTGTCAAAATTGCATTAATGAGCCACGAATAAGGAGTAGAGCTGAATTTGAAGTTGAAAAGGTATATAAATCATAGGTCGCTTGTTACCACACACTCTTTGGGCCCTTGCATAGTAATATGTTCTGGATTCAAATAGGGAAGCGCAAGATGGATGAAGTAGCAGTAAAAGGAAGCTCATGGTTTCAATAATTTCCAAACGTAATACAAGAGTCCCTATTCAGGTCAATGTTCCCCACTAAAGATGTCACGCAAAGCCCTATGGGAGGAACCGTCGAAGTCCCTGAATCACCCAGAATGCCACGGACCAAGAAGAACCCACAGGTAGCAGAATCGGTCCGAACGTCTCCGCAAAATATGCACTTTGGCAAATTGTCGATGGTGGAAAATGGCAAAAGCGTTACTATTGAAAGCGATGAAGAAGAAGAGGATCCTTCAACCTTTGTCGAGGAAATAGAACCAGAGGAAGATATGGAAGAAGATATCCAGCCAGTACGGGCTCCGGCAAAGCAGCCTAAGTATGTTCCTCCAAGGAAAGGGAAGGCCAAGGTACCTAAAGATTTAGATGTCGTCAATAGCATACTCATCACCCTGTCTCTCCCTAAAGGGGTTCCGTTCAAAGGAATGGCGACCAGTCACATCCCTACTATGAGATTTGAAGACTAGGACCTTGCAGATACTGAGAAGTTTCCCCATTTAGAAACTAGCGAATTGATGGAGAAAAGTGCGAAGGGGGTTGTGACAACACTACAGCCACAGGAATGGCTGCGAAAGGTGGAGGAGGCTGGGCTACTTTGCCTCCTCTCAATTCCACATTTTCATCAGCCTCCAATTACAATATTGGTCCAGAAAACTACTCTGCCTGGTACACGATGGCTACTTATGGATATGCAAACCCATACCCATCACGACGAAGCTCATTCATAAGATCTCTTAACTTCCATGTGAAGGAAGGGACCTAATGGAATTCGTTGATATGAGTGGCGATGTGACTATGATGGAAGCCTTGAAAAAGAAATACAAATTGGAGAAAAAACAGAGAGGGTATCCTATTGCTAATATTCAGGACAAAGGGGTCTACATTTCTACTCAGCTGCTGGTAGGAAAAGTGATGAGGAAATGCCGAGGCAATGAGGTCCCAGCACTAGTGGTCATGTTAGCTTAACAATGCGTAGCAGGGTAATGGTTCAATTGGGCGCAGTTCATCTGTGATGAATTCCTAATAAACTGCCGGGAGGCCTAGGAGGAGGGTAAGACCTTCCACTATGCATGGTTGTTATTATCCATCTTATTGGTTACAAGTGAATTACCCAAAGATAGTCAATTTCCTACCCTAGACCAGGATTGGCCAGAGGCCATAAAATACGCATCGCTTTGGGCAACGAAGGATACTGCAAGACTCCTAGAAATCAAGATTTTCTAGATTTTGATGGACGCGAACATACAATAATGGATCAACCAGCAACCCTGTCTATCTACAAAGTTATATGACAACGTGAAGAACATCACCAAGTTTAAGGAAAATATTCACCATGTATACATCTGCACACGCAAGGATCCAAAGTCGACATGGTCAACACTTCCTTTCATTGCTGTAGACGAAGTTGTTTTTGCGATATTGGATACCTAGCCACAGGAGTGGCACAGACCAGATGCGGTAGGGCGCAATGAGGCCACCACCCAAAAACAAAAGGTTGAGACCAAGTGCTTAGTGCAACAAAAGTGAAATGAACAGCACGTTGTGGAAGTACAGGCAGCCTGGGAGGCAGCGCAGACCTCTATAGGAAAGGCGACAACAGAAGGGGCTGCTATGACAGAGAGTGAAGGCAGCCCGTATGTAACCCCAAAGTCGCACATAGATACAAGGACGGAAGGTGAGGTGCCAACCACCACCAGTTCGCCCTTAAAATGACTGTGACTGAAAGACGGTCAAAGTCACGAAAGAAGACCAATGCGTCTAAGTTAGACAGGGAACCTATCACTCTGACCAAAGGTGACCTATGTGACATATGGGATATAGTTCGCGAAATCACCCGAGAGGGGCTCAACAATGCCATGACGGAGTAGCAGACTGTGTTGGGGGCGCTTAGCGCGCATCTACAAGAACTCGGCATGCGGGCCGCACAGCCGGGCATCATCGCTACCCATGGAGCTACGGGTATGTTAACAACTGAGTAGTTGCTGCAGGCCAAAATGGTTAATACTATCTCACTCTCAGCAGGAGCATTGACAATATAAAATGCGGCGGACAGAGCTGCGGTAAGAAGGCTTACAAGGCTTGGATTAAATTTGGATGCCCTCCCACGTGAGAGCTTGTACTAGCTCCAGGACGGCGCAATGACGGAGCTCTACGGTAGGGAAGGACATGCGATACAGGTACTCAATGAGTAGCAAATTAACATAGAGCAGTTGAACCTCCAACATGATGAAGCAGTAGCACAAAATCGGTAGTTGGAGCAAATTGTGGGGGACGTCTGTTGTCGTGCCCCTGAACTCGAGATTGCGGTAGATTTACCTGTCGGTATACGGATCCACAAGTTGGCTAGTGGGTTCCACGAAGCAAAGGAAGAAGCAGCAAGGATCCAGTTGGCCCTCAACTTACATATTGCCGAACTAAAACTGAAATCATAGCCCTCTACACCACCGGAGGTCATCGAGCAACGGAAAGGCACCATTCAATCCGGAAGGGAAACAACAGCACGTGCCATGCAAGAGTGTGTCAGTTTGTTGGATCAGTCACTAATTACGGTCACTTCACTACAGGAAGACCCAACCTTATAGCGGTTGGAAACTCAAGCAAGGGAGCTACAACAAGCCTATGATAATGTCATGGGGACCGCACAGACGATTGCTATTATGCAGCGCTTGGCCAAGATGAGAGAGGCCCAGGCTCTCAAGATACAAGTTGACGCCGCTCAACAGAAGGAAGCAGTGATTAAAGAATGCATCCAGCCTTGGCTTGATGAGGCATTTGCGGTATCCACAACCGTCGAGCAAAAGATGGCACACATGCAGGCAGTATATGACCCCAGATAAGAAATTGAAACTGATATCGATGCATTTATGGCTCACGTATAACAAGTACAACAAATGGTGGAATATTTTGTTGCAATTTTTAGCAAAGCACAGAAGTTGTTGAGCGACCTCTGCGTGAAGATTTCCGCACCAACCGAGTGACTCCGAACAAATCGCGATGATTGTGTTGGGGGCCTGTTGGGTAGCGGAGGCCCCGCGTAACGGTTTTGGGGCGTAAAGTCCACAATTTTGGGTAATAGTATGGTAAAGGCTCCACGAACTGTGAAGAGTACGAAGTTTAATGAGTCAAGTCAAAGGGTTGTCCACCCGAAAATAATGTAAGAAAATAGATAGTGAGTTTGCCTACCCATGGTCCGCGGACCATGGGAATATATAAATAAAGCAAGGCTCTAAGGGTAGAAGACAATTTTTAGTTTTGGATCTTAATGTTATGGGTGTATGAAGGCAATATTCTCTTTGGGTCTGTAAGTCCAAGTCAAGGGTGTTAGTAGATAGATAGAGGCTCTACAGTTGTGTGTGCAGAGGCTGGGTAGAGTCTGCAGCTGTGTGTGCGGACCCCTGCAGCTGAGTGCACAGGGTAGGAGGTGGATTGTAATAAAGCAAAGACAATAATAAAGATAAGATTATTCTAAAGTATTGTGGATCTAGTTACATTTTCTGTTTATGCATCTGTTATGATCTAAATGTTTCTATTCAGGATATATGCTTATGTATGATTTTGAACATTGGTTATTTCTATTAAATGTTTGCTTAAAGACCTTAATAAGTAGATCTAATCTATAATAAATCCATAATAACGAGAGTGCATCGGTGTGGATCTACGCAAAGGCTTGATAACCGTTTAGAGGAGTGTGAGGCGCAGAGCAGTTCGCGACCCTTCTAGACCACATCTAGACATCACCAGGGTGTGAAACCTGGTTCCAACACCCTCCCCTGCTACCTTTGGCGAGACATTAGTCTGCGCTCTGCGAACTGTTGCCGAAAGGGCTAGTAGCGCAGGATTTGTTTGGCTAAATAACTCTTCTAAACCTGGGTCAGAACCCTATAAGCCAACAACAGGCAAGAGAGCGCATCGAATACCCATTCAACAAATCTATGCATGCTCTCACTCCTCCTCAATCATCCTTGAGCACTCTTTCCCTGCATCCATTTTTTCCATTTTCATTTGAATTGCAACCCATCGTCCACATAATGAAGGTTATCATTCTGTTACACTGAAATTTGTCACCATGAATATCTGCAGTTAATATGGCTCCATCAATAGCCATATTGTCCTCCTTGTCAAGCCTCATACCTCTGCTCTTCGTGTCAAACTTCAAAAAGAGAGAAAGTCACTTAAAAACATGTTTATCTCTGGGTACGCAGGTTCTCTCTAACTTGCCTGCGTGTACGCACTCCAAAAACACTGTACCTGCGTACTTGTACGCTCTGTAAGCTAAAGGTTGGGTGCGTACCCCTGTAAAGGTCAAAAGGCGCGAGTTTCATCTCTAAAAAGTTACTTGTGGTCACTTCTAGAGCCTTCTAGAAGAGTGTTTTACGTGTATTGAGCGCCTCCAGATGGTCCATGCACCCCTATGATAGAGGAACTTATCCCATCAAGAGAGGAGCTACCCCATCCAAAAGAGGGAGTATCCCATTGATGTTGGAACTGAATAACTTCCTCTAGAAGACTATAAATACAGGCATTGGGCCAAGGGAGGGGAGGTTGAAAGCTGAACATTCCAAAGGGTAGATGCTGCTGGAATTAGGAC
>APFE030312350.1:2031-17048 GCA_000404065.3 Pinus taeda
ACCTGCAATCCATAGACATGATCCATATGTCTAAAAAGAGACATAGTCTAAAAATAGACTTGCGCCAAAAATAGCCTGTGGGCCCACTTAGTGAAGGCGACTCTTTTCACTAAGCTCCATCATCTTGTTGCAATCTCAACAGAAAGGAAGATCATTGTCCACCCACCATCGTGATGTTTTTTACTTTAAAAGCCTTGAATTTAGACAATTGCTTGCTTGATAAAACTCCACATTGGGCCTTACATCATGTTATAGATCGATTTAACCTTGTTCCATGTATTGACCCTCTCAATTTCTTACTCTCGATAATAACATGATTTCCTTTTATGTAAAAATTTGATAGAAATTGTAACTGCTCAAGATTTCAAGAAAAAAACAAAAAACAAAAAAAAAATACAAAAAAAACAAGAGGCATAATTCTACTTTATAAATATGCATAATGGAAATCATGATTTATAACAACAAGCATAAACATGCAACAAGCAAAACACAAATACACAGTGATTTCTAGGGCAAACCAACTGGGAAAAACTCCTCAAGCCTTCTTGCATTAATCAATTGAATAGATAAACTATTGCAATTTCTTGCTCCAGCCCTAAGCACAACATGCAAAAGAATAATTGTTCTCTCTGCTCAATGAGAAACTCGTTCCAACACTTAGCCAATTATTTGCCTACCAAGCCTCCTATTTCCTTGCACAAATCCTGAGTAAATTAGCGCCTAAAATATAGGAATTTCCTCCAAATTGATTGCGCAATTCCCAAGGATGGATCACCTAACCTCATGCAACACATGTACACTCAAACTTGTTTACAACTGATGTTAGTTACACTACCTTGTCGTCTCCACTTCAGCTGAGGAATTCAAATTCCTTGCATGCATTAGCTATTTTGGGCTAATTGATTAGTTAACTAGCAGATCTTTGAGTTAAACTGTTGTCCCACTGCACCACTCGCCTTCAACTAACTCTATCAATAGTTAGAGGTTAGTTAAATGAATACAACTGGAAATAATTGAACTGGATTACTAAAAATTAGCAATCACACATGCACGACTGAACTCCAATCCCTCTAACTCAAATTTATCGAGCTAACTAAGTGACAAGAGCCATGTCACACTAGTTAACTGCCTCCAAGTTGTCCTGTTGATTTGAAAACTTGATTTACTCAATTTGATTGAGGCTAAAGTCAAATTGAGCCTTTCCTGCTACATTTTTAATGCTCCCTCTTAGCAAGAAAGGGATTTTCCACCACCCCTATCCTGCACCTGTGGAATTTGATTTTACCTCTTGACAATGCCTTTGTCCAGATGTCAGTATCTTTCTCCTCAATTGGAATGTACTGTAGCAACATAATTCTCCTACACAGTCCCACAAATGATGATACCAAATATCAATATGCTTGGACTTGTCATGAAATACGAGGTTCTCAGAGAGCTTAAAGAAACTTTTATTATCACAATATATCACTGTCAGATCCATCTCCTCACTGAATAGTCTCACAAGAATTTTCCTCGTCCAGATTACTTCACATGATGCTTGGCTTGCATCCATGTATTAAGCCCCTGCTAAGCTAAGCACTACATACCTCTGCTTCCAGTTGTACCAGGAAATAGTTGCGAACCCAACACTGAAGATAACACCTAAAATACTTTTCATGTCTAATGGACTCCCTGCCCAATCTGCATCGGTGAAGCCTTGTAACTTCACTCCCTTTATCTGTCTGTACCATAATCCATACTGGGTAGTGCCTATGTGGTATCGTAACACATGCTTTGCTACCTTCCAATACAAATTGGTAGGCCTCACCATAGCTTGACTCAACTGGTTTACTACATAGCACATGTCAGGTCATGTGTTCACAAGATACATTAGTAAACTCACAAGATGCCTGTAAATGGTAGCATCAACTTGAAGAAGCATACTCCTTCCTCCAAGTTGTAGCTAGAGGTGTATCCATAGGCTTACAATTCTCCATGTGAAATCTTTGAAGTATCTTAGTAGCATACTTGCCTTGTGACACAAATAATTCACCATCACCCTGTCCTACTTCCAGCTCGAGGAAATAATGTATGAGGCCCATGTCTTTCATCTCGAATTCCCTTGAAAGATCCTCTTTACAAGAGAGGATCAACTGCTCATCATCTGTCAAAATTAAATCATCGACATACAAAACAAGAATAAGAAAATTACTGCCTACCACAATGTGATAGAGGTTCACATCTACTTCACTTTTGGTGAAGCCCAATCCACTTAGGTAACTGTCAATTCGAGTGTAACATGCATGGGCAACCTGTTTGAGACCATACAATGCTCTCTTGAGTCTGCACACATGTGACTCCCGATCATATGTCTCAAATCCATCTGGCCGCTCTATGTAAATTTCCTCCTCAACAACATCGTTGAGAAAGGTGGTCTTCACATCCACTTGGTGGATTTTCCACCCCATCTGTGCAAATAATGCTATAATGGATTTGATTGAGGAATATCTTGCAACTGGTGCAAAAGTTTCCTCATAGTCCACTCCCTCTATATGAGAGAATCCTTTGGCCACAAATCTAACCTTGTACTTTTGGGTGCTCCCATCATGTGCACGTTTCACTTTGTAAATCCATCTTGAACCAACCACTGATTTCCCTTACACCACCTCCCATACATTGTTCTTCATTATGGATTCATATTTTTCCACCATGGCATCAACCCAAACATGTTGAGAAACCACTTCCTCAAATGAAGAAGGCTTTGTCTTAATGAGCTCTGTCATGAGAGCCATGAAGCCAGGGTACCTATCAAGTGACCTCCTCTTCCTACTCTGTGACGTGGGCGTTCCCATATTCTCTCTAGCATTCTACAACAATCTATCAACTTCTCTAATTCTCTTCCTCCCTTCTATGGAAGATTCTGGTTGAGTGGGTACCTCCACTCAGTCTCTTGTCTTCTCCACTACATGTGGTTGCTCCACAACCTCCTGAAGCTCATCCTAAGGATCCTCCTTTGGAGCTATAATCTCTTACTATAGTGGGATACTCAACTCTCATTCTAGAGAACATCGCATAGCCTTGTCCTCAACGAATTTGATATCTCTCCTTGCAACTATCATGCTCAATGAAGGAAAATACACCTAGTAATTGTGTGGAGTTTCAATGTATCCTACAAAAAATCCCAACACTGTTGTAGGCTGAAGTTTCTACCTCAAATCCTTGGAGACATGACAATAAACTAAAGCTCCAAAAATTCTAAAATGAGACACATCAAGCTTTCTCCTAGAGAAATCTTCCTCCGATGTGATCATACCAAGTATTCTATGAGGACTCTGATTCTACAAGTAGACTGCGGTGTTGCATGCTTATACCCATATATGTAATGACAACCCCTGATCATGCAATATGGCCCTTGTTTCTCCCATTATGCTCTTGTTCTTCCTTTCAACTGCCCCATTTTTTTGTGGGTTATGGGGTGTTGTCAACTCTCTTCGAATACCTTCTTTCACACATAAATCCTTGAAGGCATGCGAAAAAAATTCACCTCCATTGTTGCTCCTGAGAGCCTTCACTTTTCTCCCAGTCTCCTTCTCAACCAATCCTTGAATTCAACAAATTTTGAGAAAACTTCATCCTTCTTCCACAGGAAGAAGATCCAACATTTTCTAGAGAAATAATCAATAAAAATAACATAATACTTATCTTTTGTTGTGGAGGTTGTAGAAAAGGGTCCACAAACATCAAAGTGAACTCACTCCAAGATTGCATCTGCTTTGTTATCTCGGTCATGGAATGTGGATTTGATATATTTCACCAATGTGTAACCCTTGCAAACATCTTTCCGGTTAAGGGAGCCTTTAGGGAGACTGATGGTAATTTGTTGCATGACTTTTAAGGCCCCATGGTGTAGATGACCCAATCTCTCGTGCCAGAGTTCTCCAACATCTTGACTTTGCACTTTTTCTGCCTTGTTGGTCAACGCGCAACAATCTCCCACCTCAAGTTTGAATAGGTTCTTCACTCAAACTCCAATTTGCTTCACTAGCTCAATAGCTATGTGTCTCAGAAAGGCTTTCCTTTTACTGAAAATAACATCATAGCCACGATCCTCTGATACTAATATAGAGATCAGGTTCTTCTTCAGCCCAGGTACAAACATAACATATTTGAGGTGAAGAGGAGAGGCTTTCTCCCTCTCAAAGGTGAGAGTATCAATTCATGTAGCATTATACCTCCCATCATCCCCCAATTCGATATGCATCTGGATATCCTTCTCCTCCAAGCTACTGAAAGACTCCTTGCACCTTGTCATATGGAATGAGCCACTGGAATCAAGGTATCAAACACTCCCCATAATAGTGTTGGCCATGCATGCTATTAGGGTGAAGTCTAATTCGAATTGTGAAGCTAGTGCTTCACTTGTTGCTTCTCCTAAAGGCTTCTTGTTAGACTTCTTGTGCATACATTTTGTTGCATAGTTCTCATATTCATGGCAATGGAAGCATTTTATCTTGCTCAAGTCTTTCTTCTTGCCATTATTTTGGTTGGATTTAGGTTTTCTCTCGGTCTTCTTTCCTTCCTTCCCCTTTCCAACAATACAAAATTATCTTCATCTTCCACTTTGGATGAAGTTCCATCTTCGTTATTTCTCTTGAACTCTACATGAACCAAACCAGACCACAACCTTTCCCAATTTGGTTATTTTTCCCTTCCATTCAAAGAGTCCTGGTAGTTGTGACAGGATTTTGGAATGCCTAGAAGAGCTAGCCTCATAAGGACATCTTCTACTACATTCACCCCAACCCTTCTAAGCTCATCTCAAACTTGTGTAAACCTAGAGAGGTACAAAGAAATAGTGTATTTTTTTTCATCTTGATGTTTTGAAGTTTGTCTTTTAGGGCCAATTTTCTATGGTCATTACTATTTTCCAATAGCTCAGTTAGTGCATTCCACATAGAAAGTGGTGTCTCTTTGACATGGTGATTTGAGACCACATGGTCTCTCACACCTTCCAAAATAATTCTTCTGGCCTTTGCAACATCCTTCTTCCACTGGGTTAACTATTTTGCAATATCATTTTTCACATATTCTAACACACCATTATCATTGAGCACTGCTTCCATCCGATCCTTCTAGTTTATGAAATTCGAGCTACCTTCTAGGGCATACTACAATCTTAGTCCGTTGAAAGACATTCTCTTGATCCTAAAGCAAAGCTGCTACATTGCAGCTGCATATTCAAAATTCCTAGGGGACAAGTTCAAAATACTGGTTCTAATGTGATTTTAGGGCTTTGATACCATGTAGAAATTTGATTGAAAATGCAACTGCTTAAGATTTCGAACTGAAGAAACAAGAGACACAATTATACTCTACTAATCTGCGAAATGGAAATCACAATTTAGAACAACATGCATAGACATGCAACAAGCAAATCCATAAATACACAATGATTCCTAGGGGGACCCAACTGGGGAAAATCCCTCAAGCCTTCTTGCATTAATCAGTTGAATAAAGACACTATTACAATTGCTTGCTCCAACTTTGAGCACAACCTGCAAAAGAATAATTGTTGTCTCTACTTAATGAGAAACTCTAGACAACACTTAGCCAATTATTTACATACGAAGCCTCCTATTTCCTTGCAAAAATCCTAGGAAATTAGCCCTAAAAGATAGGAATTTCCTCCAATTTGATTGTGTTATTCCCAGGGATGTATCACCTAACCTCATGAAACACCTGTACACTCAAACTAGTCTACAACTGATTTTACACTGCCTTGTCATCTCCACTTCAGCTGAGGAATTTGAATTCCTTGCATTCATTAGCTATTTTGGGTTGATTGATCAGTTAACTGACAAATCTCTAAGTTAAATTGTTGTCCCATTGCACCACTGACCTTCAACTGACTCTATCAATACTTAGAAGCTAGTTAACTGAATACAACTGAAAATAACTAAATTAGATTACTAAAATTTAGCAATCACACCTGCACAATTGAACTCCAAGCCCTCTAACTCGGATTTCTTGAGCTAACTAAGTGACAAGAGCCACGTCACACTTGTTAACTGCCTCCAAGTTCTCCTGCTGATGTGGAAATTCAATTTACATAATTTAACTAAGGCTAAAGTCAAATTGAGCCTTTATTACTACATTTTTAACATTTTATGCTTCACTCTGCATCATTGAGTCCCTCTTTCCTAGGCCGAATTATTTGGGGATTTCCTCTTAACCATGAAACCACATAACTTGTAACTTTGGGAATTTCTAAAACCTTGTTAACTGCTTGTAATACAAAAACCAACATACCAATGCTCTCCCATGGAAATCATCACATTCCTAATCAGGGTACTTTTTAAGGATTCAAATATTATGCCTATGTATAATATTATAGGCAATTATTCTAGTTTGAAAAGTCATAAATACCAAATGCATGTGAATATCCAATAAAAAACATGTAATTTACTACTAAATATTTTTGGCGAATATCATCCAAGTAATCATATATATGTAAAAAGCAGACTAATTTTTAACCAAATGCGCGAATAGTTTTTCAAAATTGTTGGAAATAATCTCACTACTACAGGGTGGGGGGGGGGTGTGAATCAATAGTGCAAGGGTTTATTTTTCTTAAAACTTTTTATCAAGACAACCAAGAATTAGTAACTCATCAACTAACATATGAATAGATAGAAAATCAACATCTAAAAACACCATTAACAGAATAAAAAACATTCACATAAATGGACACAAGTTTTATGGTGGAAAACCCTCTCCATTATGCTGAACAAAGTTTTCCATAGAGGAGCTATGACCCAGTAGCTGGAAGACTTGACTACTAAGACAATTCTGCTAGCAACATCAGATAAAGAGACTCTTCTCTCACGACTCTATGAACATCCGTTTACTGGAAGCCAACACAACCAACAAGCTTCACCCAATACCATTGGACTCTGGAGAAATTTGCTTCTTGTTCTGATTTACTGGCTAGAAGGCTCCCACCTTCTCTAAACACTGTCTACTATGAGCCTCAATGCCCTCAACACCTCCATGAGAACCACGTTTCAAAATGTTTCATATTGGGCTCACAAACTTGCTCAACATGGGCAACCCAACAACATATCTCTAATCTGATATGAAAATAAAATTTGATAATCACATCACCCAACAACAAATATATGTAAGCAATATGCAAGACAAAATATTGTAGCACACACTCACTCTCACAAAAGTATTTTCCAAAATATCCTCAACAATCTCCAAATTAATACCTTGGGAAAATACCATGGTTATCCCAGTACCACCGACACCTATACCTTGGTAATCTCCAAGTCGATACCATAGGTAAATACCATGGTTATGACAATACCACGGACCCCTATACCATGGTAATATCCAATTCAATACCACAGGTAAATACCATGGTTATGCCAATACCACAGACACCTGTACCATGGTAATCTCCAAGTCAATACCACGAGTAAATACCATGGTGTGGAGTACCAAGGAAGGTATGTTTCGATGGTCATTTTGGTATCTTTTCATGAAAACTCAAAAGCCTTTTGCATGGGAAACTTAGATAATGATAAGAATTTATAACGAAACACGAGAGATTAATGAGAAGCACTGATAATCGTCATTTCTATGTGCAGGAGGGAGGAAAAGCGGAAGGTGGCCATTCCAAAAGTAAAGATAAAGACGAGCTAACTGTTGTCCCTTTGACGGAAGACCGGAAGCGAACCAGATCGAAACGGATCAACCCAAGAAAGGACGCGGAGATACCAGCACGGAACAGAAGAAGGAAGAAGTAACGCAGCATTAATGATTCTGCGAATCCCTCAGGATCTTAGATCCTGAGGGATCGCTGTTTTACCTATTTCTGTATCTAGATGTCTCCGCCATTTCTCCTATAAATGGGATAGCACTGTTGGCTACGTGAGTGTGTAATTTCCTTTAAGAAAGATTAGGACTATGATCTTTATGTTCTGTTGAAGACTTGAGTTCCTGTAATTTTATTGCATGCTTTAATACAGACTTGTTCACTTTTTATCTTTGAGCCTGGATCCATCTTAAGCGGTGTACCCCTGGAGGCTAAGGGCCCGGCCCTAGAGGACACTTGTTCTTGTACTATTATGCGTGGTTTCCGTGTGGTTTGTTCATAGACGTAATCTGGTAATCTGTTGTGTTTTGAGAATATTCTATTACATGCTCTGTTGTGATTAACTCATTTCGTGTTCTTGAACTTTATATCGATGCTATGTTATTTTACCAATTCTTTAAGTATTGATTAATCTCTACAGGACATTGTTACTCTATTACAGAATTCTTCACGATTGTGTTTTGCATTATAACAAGTCATCTGGAAAGGTCTGTTTCACATGGTTATCGAATGCGACTATTCTTTATTGTGAGATGCAATCGTATGCGTTTTAACAGAAGCAGATTAAGTATGTTGTGTTTCTAAGGTTTTATAGTATTGTTCCATCATATAAGATTGAAGGATTGGTGTTTTGATTGGCATGGTTAAATAGAGCTACAGCTTAAAGAACTCGGTTATTGCTTATTTCGATTGATGTTCTATTCCTGAACTGTTGTTCCATTTATTTGTTGTTCCATTTATTCTTGAGGACAGACTTAGGCTGTAGTGGACCCCAGCATCTGCTACTTGGTCCCCAGACCTCTGATCTGCTTCCATCAGCTATGAAAGGGATGTGTTATTGCTACCAAGCCCTTGGCTGATGTGTTGTTCTATTTCATTGCCATTTCCTTTATCTGCTGTTTCATTTCTAATCATTAAGAACAATCCCAGGCTGTAGCGAGCCCAGCATCTGCTATTTGGCTCCCAGACCTCTGATCTATTCTCATCAGTTATGGAAAGGATGGGTTATTGCTGCCGAACCTTTGGCTGATGCAATACTTGGTGTGATTTGGTCTTTTGAAGTAGTTAAGTTGGAGGTTTGCATTAATTTACTTGCGTAGCTTTTAACTAGCTGTACTACAAGCATTACTCTGGCAAATGCTAAACCTCAGACTGAGACACCCTTTGAAATAACCAGATGATCCCGGATTGACATATTAATGTGAGGTAACTAGAGGTGAAAAGACCCTTTTTATAGCTCTACATTTTGGCGCCGTTGCCGGGGAAGGCGTGTAGCCATTTGTCTTTTCCAAGGTAGTGTACGAACCTGCTAGGGAAGAATTGGGTTTTGAAAACGGAAGGTAAGAACCTACGTGTGGAGCATGTAAAAGCCCTGCTCCTTTGCCTGCTTTCCTGCAGATTTGCTGTTATCTGCTTAAAACTTGGTAGTTAAATTGAGTGCATGAATAAGAAGAAAAGGCCAGAGAAAAATCTCAAACCGTTACCAAAACCAGAAAAAGCTAAGGGACCGGTGGCCCTTGGTCGATCAACATACATAGATGAAATCTATAAGAAAGCCAAATCTCAGCCTTCAGTAGGACCCAGGAAAGTTACTTCCAAACAACCTACTAGTTCCCATGAGGCCTCAGGCTCACCATCTGAAGCCTTTGCTGAGGTGCATAGTCAAACTAACGAACAAGACTTTCAAGAAATTGAAAATTCTATTCCAGAACAACTGCAAGAAGGGAACCTAAGTAATCTTTGTGAAGGAGAAGGGAAACAGGGGAAATGGGAGAGCCAAGATCTCCTCCTAGGATAACTCAACCATTAAATAGCCCAGACAAGGGGAGCGCGGTAAAAATTATTATTGAAGACACCCTATTTCCTCAGACAAAAATTCCAGATAGAGGAAGTGCTATTAAAACTGTTCCTGTTAAAAACATTCCTCCTCAACCTAGGAATACCCTCTTAGATCTTCCGGAAGGTTATTGGCATATATTTGATCCAATGGCTCAAAATCCGCCAAACACTCAAAACCCTACAGACAATACCCCATAGGATTCCGCAGTAAATGGCCTCCTAAAGAAATATCAAGAAATTACTGTAGTGTAGAGAACTAAAGATAAATATATCAGATGATAGCTAGACCCAAATAAACATAAAGAATATGGGTCCAGTATAAATCTAACAAGCCTATGGCATTGTGCCTTTACCTGATAATAGTGTTGAAAACAATCAATCATTTAATAAGGGGCATTGAAGAACAGTGGTCAATTAAAACATAATGGGAAAGGGATAATATCAAGGAAAGTTGCTGACATAATTGATTTATGTATCAGGAGTTCGAGAGGCAGTACACGAATTAAACCAGCAGAACATGATCGATTTGCACGGGAAAACAAAATTTCATCAGAAGGAGTAACACGTGTGGAAATTGGGAATTTATTTGAAAATTTTAAAACTGATATACTAGGAACACTGACTACACAATGGGACGTGTTGCAGGCTAAGCAGAAACAAATGGAGGCAGAACAGAATTTAGCAATCTTCTGTCCCAGGTGCAGGAGGAAGCATAGCCATAAGGAGTGCCCACTAGATACAATTCAGACATGTGCCATTTGTACAAGGGATCACTCTATAGAAAGTTGTCCCTCATTACCTGGACTGAAAGCAGTATATAAGGAAGCAGAAGAAGAACCAAAGGTAGTATATCTACTTAACCAGTGTCGTCAGTGGCAGCCGCGACAAACTGGTATTTTTTCAGACCCAACTTCTTCTTTTTAGTATCCGCAGTACAATACTCAATAGTATAATACATGGCAAAGTCAGTTTCAACCCCCATTTCCAAATTGGTCATCACAGTCGTACCCTTCTACAAACCCGTGGCTAAATCAGACAAGCCAATCTGGCTGGTCGAATCCTCCTTATCCCCCACCATACTGGCAAAACAACCCATATCCACCGCAATGGACTCCCCCGACTTCACAAAGTTCAGTCTGGCAGAATAAATGGCAGAGACCAACACATCAGCCAGTAGGAAACATTCCTTTCCCTCAACCTACACTGCCATCTTTACAACAAAACCCCCAATCTAATCTCAGACCGCAACTCCCAAACCAGCCCAACCCCAATCCAAATAACAGACCGGTCTAAGCACTCCAAATTTTAGAAATACCAGAAGAAGGACCCGATTTGAGGGAGTGCAATGATCTGTAGCTAAGATCTGGGCGTATTATTCAAACAGAGGGAAACAAAATAGTTCAGATTGAAGATCAGTTACCTAGAGAACAGCTGTCACAAGAAGTGGATGAAAACAAACAACAAACTCAAAATCAAGCAACTACATCCTATCCCCCATTCCCAGAACGTTTATTCATACCTCGACCTATACAACAACCTAATTTTGACATTCTGGGAGAATTACAAAATTTGTACTTAAAAATCCCATTCCTTCAGGCCATTCAGGATATCCCGATATACGCTAAAACCATCAAGGAATTGTGCATAAAAAGACCAAGAAGGAATGTAATAGATAATCCAAGAGTTCCAGTAGTCGACACTTTATCTGACCTATTATCAAGAAAGGAAACACCTATTAAGTATGAAGACCCAGGTAACCCAATAGTAACCGTTCAAATTTATGGCAAAACCTTAACTAATGCTTTAGTTGATCTTGGAGCTGCAATTAATATATTGACCACTTCCACTTGCCAAAAGTTAGGAATTACATCTGCAGAACCCACTTCAACTTTGCTGGAATTGGATGATCAATCTGTGGTTAGACCAGAAGGTATATTGCATGATGTTATGGTCTCAGTTGATCCCTGGGAATATCCAACTGACTTTCTAATAATAAACCCTAAAATCCGACTAGATGGACATCCATTGATCTTAGGAAGGCCTTGTCTTGCTACTGTTGATGCCTATATTGGATATCGGCAAGGAAACATGATCATAACTAAGGGGGCAGATATTAAGAACTTAGTACTATATCCCCCAGCGCAGCCAAGCATCACAATAGTCAAAACTAATAGGCACCCTGTATCATATCTTACTGACAACATTAGATCTCCATTAACTATACAAGAGGCGCTAGAGTTCAAAAATCAAACAGAAGATGATGCCATCAGTAACTTTGTTAGTCAAACTGAACTCACATCTCGTACCTAGTGTCATAAGATAAAAGCAACATTTGATAACGAAGCAGAAGAGGAACCTTTGAAAGATGTGCACGACCATACAATCCCTGTCACTTCAGTTGCACATAGTAAAATAGTAGAAATCGAACCTGGGAAGACCTTAAACATTAACGCCAACCTTACATCGGAACAAGAAACAAAACTCATCCATATTTTAACAAAATATAAAGATGCATTTTCATGGGATTACCCCGATATGAAAGGAATTGATCCTCAATTGTGTGCACACCACATCTACATAGAAAATGATGCAAAACCTGTTAGACAGCCTCAGAGAAGACTAAACCCTCATCTAAAAGAAGTAGTAAAAGCTGAGCTTCAAAAACTTCTAGATGTTAACTTTATCTACCCTATCTCTGATAGTAAATGGGTCTCCCCGCTTGTGGTGGTACCAAAAAAGAATGGGAAGTGGAGAATCTATGTGGACTATAGAGAACTAAAGAAGGCAACACAGAAAGATCACTTTCCTCTCCCATTCATCAATCAAGTATTGGATACTTTGGCAGGCAAGAAATTTTTTTTTTCTTGACGGCTTCAGTGGGTATAACCAAATACAGATTGCCCCTGAAGATCAGGATAAAACTACTTTTACTTATCCTTGGGGAACGTTTGCCTACTGAGTTTTACCTTTTGGTTTATGTAATGCCCCTACCACATTCCAAAGGGCTATTCTTAGCATATTTGCAGATCTAATAAATGAAGGATTGGAAGTAGATATGGATGACTTCACTCCATACGGAGAGGAGTTTGATCCAGCATTGGAAACACTAGAAAAAGTCCTACAATGTTGTATAGCTACCAGGCTTTGTCTAAGCCATGAAAAATGCTACATGATGATGACAGAAGGACTTATTCTAGGACACTATATTTCAGCAGCCGACATTCAGGTAGACCCAACCAAAATCCAAATACTTTTGCTTATTCATACTCCTACTACTCAAACAGAGGTATGTAGATTTCTTGGATTCTCTGGTTATTACAGAAGATTTATAGAACATAATTCACGTATTGCTGCACCATTATATGCACTAACTGGTAATATTGATTTTCTTTGGACAGAGAAATGTGAACGTGCTTTCAATGACTTGAAAAAGCTTATATCTACAGCCCCAGTCCTTCACGGACCAAACTGGGATTTTCCATTCTAGATATCATTCGATGCCTCAGATATAGCCATTGGAGCGGTCCTTGGCCAGGAGGAGGATAGAAAAACATATGCCATTTATTACATTAGCAAAAATATATCACCTGCTGAATTAAATTATACTGTAACTGAAAAGGAATTTCTAGCTATTATACATGCTATCAATAAATTTAGACATTACATCACTGGATATCCAGTTATCTTGTACACAGATCATTCTGCTATAAAGTATTTAGCGAATAAACCTGTCAAAAATGGCAGAATAACTAGATTTCTGATTTTATTGCAGGATTTTGACATTACAATCAAGGATCGACCTGGCAAAGAAAACCCGGTAGCTGATTTCCTCTCAAGAATGCCAAAACTAGTCGATGCAGCAGCAGTTGAAGATCAGTTTCCAGATGAGCATCTCTTTGCTGTTACTATTCAAACAACCTGGTATGCTGATGTCGCCAATTACCTAGAAGTAGGTAAGTTACCAAAACATCTAACCCCTAATGAGCGAAAACAGATTGTCCAGCGAAGTACCAGATTTTCCTGGATTGGAGGTTATTTGTTTCACACAGGGGCAGACATGCAAATCAGGAGGTGTGTTCGACAAGATGAAATATTTGATATATTGAAAGAATGCCATGACCAACCATGTGGTGGACATTTTGCTGATCGCAGGACTGCACATAAAGTGTTACATACAGGGTATTATTGGCCCACAATTTTTAAAGATGAAAAGAAATTTGTCCAAGCATGTGATAGTTGCCAGAGGGCGGGACGCCCTAGTCACTCAGATGAGATGCCCTTGAAACCACAGTTAATCATCGAACCATTTGAGCGATAGGCCCTTGATTTCTTGGGGCCAATCAACCCACCATCAAACTAGAAAACATACATTCTAGTGGCAACAAAATATGTCACCAAGTGGGTTGAAGCAGAAGCCTTGCCCAGAGCTACAGAAGAATCTGTTATACAGTTCCTGCTCCATCTATTTGTGCGCTATGGCCTCCCTAGAGAGATAATCACAGAAGGAGGGCCACAGTTTGCTGGAAACAGAATAGCGACAACACTCAACAATTATCATGTTCAACATAAAATGACCACCCCATATCACCCACAGGCAAATGGGCAAGTAGAAAGCAACAACAAGATAATATAAACGATTCTAACTAAAACAGTTGCATCACATAGACGTGATTGGGCTGCCAGACTACCAGAAGCACTGTGGGCTTATAGAACAACATGGAGAAGCACCACTGGCCACTCACCTTACCAGCTCATGTTTGGAAAACAACCTGTCTTTCCTATAGAATTTGAAATCTAGACATTACGAACAACACAAGAAGTGGGGTTAGACTTAACCGAGGCGCAAAGTAATCGATTGCAACAGATTAATGATCTAGATGAAATTAGACTCTCTGCACTTCAACACACTACCCTGATACAGCAGCAAAGAGCTAAGTGGCATGATGCTCTTATCAAAAACAGAGTCTTCCATGAAGGAGACTGGGCTCTTTTATATGACTCTAGATTTCAAGACTTCCCCGGGAAACTCCAGACTCGTTGGTTGGGACCATATGAAATTCAGAAAGTACATGACAATGGTACCCTTACACTGATTACCATTGATGGTTCTGGGTATACCTTTAAGGCAAACAGCCATCGAGTCCGTCTCTACCGCAAACCACTTACCCGGGAGTCCTTCTGCCAACAATTACACTAAGATTCAGATATGGAGATCTTACGGGAGGAAGACAAGTCTCCTCCACCAATAACTCACCAAGAAGTTTACTTTTCTTTATAATTTGTATATAATTGTTAGAATTATTTTTGTACATATATATAT
>APFE030312370.1:1986-27980 GCA_000404065.3 Pinus taeda
AATTTGGTGTATCTCTATTCAATATTTATGAACCAGGTCATTTTCGTTTGAAATATCTTTTCTTTCGTACAATTTTATCTAGTTTTGATGAAAGAAAAGAAGTTATGAACTTTTATTCAGGCATTAGAAGAGGGCTTGCACTCAAGAAAAACATATAGAGAAGGTAGAAAAATAACTAAGGAATATTATAGATTGGTGCATGATGTGAGGGAGAATGTGGGAGCTCCTTCAAATTTGTGCACACAAAGGAGGTCACCTTAGAGGTACACTCATTACATGGCTCTAAAGACTGAACTTTTAGAGAATGAGCCATCCTATTTTGAGGAAGACGTTTAGCAACTAGTTTTGGTTGACGCAATGGTGGAAGGATATGAATCCATCATGAAGGAAAATGTGTGGGTTGTGGCCCGAAGACTGACAGATAAATAAGTTTTGGGTTTGTGATGGATCTTTAAGGTTAAGCACACAACGAATAAAAGCATAGAAAATTAAAAGGTGAGAGTTTTGGTCAAAATATTCACTCAAGATGAGGGAATTTAATATAAGTAAACCTTTCCTCCCATAACAAGGTATTCATCCATTAGATCAATCCTTGCATTGGTTGCACATATGGGGTGCAAGATCCACTAGATTCTTGTAAGAAAAACATTTCTCAATGGTGTTATAGAGGAGGAAGTGTATATAGAGAAAATAGAAGGTTTTGATACATTTGATCGAGAGTCTCATGTGTGAAGACTCAAGCAAGCATTGTACTTCTCAAGCAGGTACTCCAAGCTTGATACACTCGGATCAACAATTATCTAACTAGATTCAGCTTCAACAAAAGTGAAGTGGATGCGAACCTATATCATATTGTGGTAGAAGGTAAATTTCTTATCATTGATTTAAATGTTGACAATCTAATATTGACAAGTGATGAGTAGTTGATCAACTCTTAGAAGGAGGGCCTTGCAAGGCAATTTGAGATGAAAATCATTGGTATCATGCACTACTTCCTCGAGTTATAAGTCTCACAAGGTGATGGGTAATTGTTTGTGTCTCAAGGTATGCCACCAAGATACTGTAAATATTTCACATGGAGAGTTGTAAGCCAATGGAGATACCTCTAGTGACCAACTAGAGGAAGGAGTATGTCAATGTAGTTGAAGAGGTTGATGCTACTATTTATTGACAACTAGTGGGCCCTTTGATGTATCTTGTGAACACACGACACAATATTTTATATGCATTAAACTAACTTAGCCAATCTATGGTTAGGACAACCAAATTGTATTCAAACAAATCTACGCATGTTTCGTGGTACCCCAGAGCCACTTCCAAGTATGGATTATGGTATAGATAGGTAAGGGAGTGAATTTGTGTGGCTTCAAGATGAAAATTGGGTAGGGAGTCCATCCGACAAAAATAGTAAATTAGGTGGAATTTTAGATGTTGGGTGTGTAACAATTTCTTGGTACAATAGGAAGGAGAGGTTTGTGGCCCTCAACTCAACAACATCTAAATACACAGGTGCAAGCCAAGAAACATGTAAGGCGATCTGGATGAGAAAGATACTTGTGGTACTGTTTGGTCAAGATATGGATCCAACTATGATCTATTTTGACAATCATAGTTGCATTATTATCTCTATTATTTTTGTATTTCATGATCGATCGAAGCATATAGTTATCGAGTATCATCATTTATGAGGCTATGTGCAAAGGAGGATAATATTGCTAAAATACATTTCGACAGATGAAGGCCTTGTTGTCATCTTGACAAAGGTGCTTTCAAGAGGGAATTTCAAATTCCACAGGTCTAGGATAGGGTTGGATGAAAATCACTTTCTTGCTAAGAGGGAGTGTTGAGAAGTGTAGCAAGAAACTCTCAATTTGACTTTGCCTTGGTCAAATAAAGAAAATTTCAATTTCCACATAAAAAAAACTTGGAGATATTTAACTAAGCTAGCATGGATCTTGTAACTCAATTAGCTCAGTAAATTTGAGTTATAGGGCTTGGAGTTCAATTATGAATTCGTAATTGCTATTTTGTAGTAATAGAGTTTAGTTATTTCGAGTTCTATTAGTGTTAAGGGGTCTAAATGTTGATCGAAGATTATTCTTCCTAAGGATTATCCCAATCTTGTTAGTGGTCCCCTGGATGAAAGGGAGATGAACCCCATCGATTCGATCTTTAGAGTCTTTCTTAACCCTAAGACCGCTACTTGCTTTAAGGAAATCTCTCAGACCTCAGTGCTTACTATACCTATTATTAACAAAAACATTAAGGACATGAGCTTTCTCTTTATTGAGGTTCTATTCATCATAGATTCTCACCACACGAGTAGCTAGTGGGTTGAGAAAACCCAACTTTTGGGCAAGGAAATGATGAGAATTGGCATGAAGATACTACTCAGTATGAGTTTCCTTCTAAAGAACCTAGTGGGAGAAAGAACCGCCATCATTCCTCGAAATGAGAACATCAAGGAAAGGCAAGCACCCATCAATTTCTTGCTCCATAGTAAACTTTGTGGAGGAAGATTGAATTTTAAGATATTGGAAAAAAATATCTAACTCTTAATGCCCATGAGACTAGATGACGCAGGACCTTTCCACAAATATCTTCCATAGCTTGTGAAGGAGACAGTCTGAGGCCAAAGACATGGACTCAAGGTCTTCCAAAAAAATATTTGCAGCAATCAGGGATAGGGGGGATCCCATGGAAACCCCACAGATATGCTCATAGAATTTCAAGAATAGAATTTCCCCTTCATTTTTTCCTCATGGAAGCCCTAAAAAATAGGGGGCTAATTCCTCACGATTTTCACAAGTAAGGGCTCAAGAAGAGGCAGAATTTAACTAATTCTAGGTGAGGGCTTCTCATTAATCATAGAGGAAGGTTAGCCACTTGTAGGTTGAGCTCAATGTGAACAAGAAATTGTAATACGTTATGTATTCCTCTAATTAATGCTAGTAATCTTAAGGTTTCTTTACGAGTTGGTTTCCCTTATATAAATATTTGTACTTGTCTATGTCATTGATGCATGTTTTCGAATGTTTTTTGAATTGTGAATTAGTTTTGGTAGAGCGGTAGAGTATAATTTTGTATCTTGATTTAGATTAAATTTCTTAATTAGTTTCAATTCTATTACCATATTTCTACAAATAAATTCATGAAACTCCCTCTCATTAATACAATCGTGAACTAAAATTTTCCATCCCTCTCACATGATGGAGATGTAGTCCTATACTCTATAATTTTGGTAAATTTACTAAGGAATTCCTTTACATCATAGAAGGATTCAATAATATTTCCCCTTCATTCTTTTCTCATGGAAGCTCTACTCAGGAAACTCTTTGGAATTTATGCGAGGTGGATCATGCAATTATGGATTGGGCATTCTATTTGCTTTGCTTGTTTCCTAAGATAGATATAGCATGGAAGAAATCCCTAACATGTTGATATACAAAGTTTCTTTTGGTTCATGGGGCTTCTCATGGAATCTCAACTAAACATGAAGACAAATAGATAAGAAGCTAGAATGAAATCTCATATTTTCCTTTCTCTAATTTATGTGATCTCTAGCGCAATATGACCTAGTTTCAATTATAATTTTCTCAACTAAAGATAAATGCTCCTCTATAATGGGTATTCTCATTAGCCATAGGGAAAAAAATCCAAATGATTAAACATAAATAAGGTCTTTTAGGGGAAAAATTTGAGGAATAGAATTTAACTAGTGGACAAGAAACTTAGGTTCATCCTTGTTCTACAAAATATGTATATTATCCTTCCCATTCTATCCATGATCTAAATGAAGATGATGAATGGGAAAATACCAAAAAATAGTTGTTATCCTTACCATATTCTAGTGGACTCGGTATTAATATTAGAATTCTTGGTCAAGGCTTCTCATTGGAAACTTAAAGTACTAGATTATCAGTGTTCCCTAACATGAATTCCATTAGAAAAAGTGCTAAAGGGGTGTAAATATTTCAATAACATAGTACCAACATGTATTTTTATGGTGACCTCAATCAACATCTCTTCATTGAACTCTGATTGCACTAAACTTTCTTTTTTTTGTGTAAGTCAGAATTTTATATTTTATAACAAAATATAGTACAAAAGATATGTCGTGGCAGATCGAAAGCAGGGATGAACAATGAACCATAACCAAACACCTGCTCAGAGAGTTCAGAAAAAGAAAACTACAAGAAGCACACCACACAGGGTGGCTCGAGCTGAGCGTATTCCTATAAACCAAGACTGCCGAGACCTTACATTTCATGACATTAACATAGACAGACTTAGGCCGAAACATAGATAAGGCCGAGGAAAAAAAAAAGGGAACTACCCTAGATAAAATTTCCCATTTGACTGATGGTATCCAGACCCATCTGTCGCCTGTGACTGTCCATCCTTTCTTGCACGGCTTCCATCGATTCGTTCTCCTGCACCTAAGTTGAGGCCGGCTGCGGAGTGCCAGGAGCAGGGTTGATAGTATCTCTCAGAAGCCTTATGAGCAGAGTGAGCTTCGTGTTGACTGTTTGAATGGCTTCATGCACAGTGGTGATTCGGCCATCCAATGAGCTGTTGTAGTCAATAACTTTTGCCATCTGAGCCTCTGTGAGGTTCACTTCAGTCACGATATGCTGCTTCTCCTTCTCGACCGATTCCAGAGCTTTGGCGATGAGCATCTTGGTTCGCCAACTCTCTGCCTTTGTTCTAAAAAATTGAGTAGCCCTTTTCGAGGGGGTTCCCAGATCCTTCAACCAATCCACCTCAACTGCAATCTCCTCCTCCGTGCGCCCTTCTTCCGCCTGCTTGACCTTAGCCTCCAATTCAGCAACCTTGCGCTTGTTCTTACTTGTTGCACGGGTCTCATAGCCTCTCTTCGCCTCTAGGAGGTCCTGATTTGTAGCAGCACAGCGGCATCCTCCCACGTCCATATCTGTCTCATTATGCTCCTCCCAGCTAATGCAATTACCGCTCACAGATGCGTGCTTGAAACTATTATGAGAAGCTGTGGAGAAAACAGGGGAGATACCCCCTACTTTATAGTGTTTTCGTTTGTGAACCTTCCTGAGTTTAGCCTTACTCCCACTGTAGGTAGGGGTACTGTTGCAATAAATTTGATTGAGGTTCACACAAGCAAGGCCGTTGCAAGTTGAATTGGAATGGAAGTGGCTTCTCATAATCCAATTAGCCTTATGCCAAGTGTCCTGTATGTTTGATCGGTTGCTATGGTTGATGGTTGTATCGGACATACCCGGTTTGCCTGCATATCGGTTGCTCATGCGCTGTGCCTCGATCCACCCCGCCTCTTTAGAAATCAACATAAATGTTATTGATGTCTTTCCATACAGATCCCTTCCAAGTGTCTTGATTTTGATATTGTTGATGCTATAAGTTCTGTGGCTCGATCTGTAATGATAGATCATCTGGCTGGCCTGCTGCTGCCAGAAGATCCACCTCCCGAGAAGTCCTGTCATTCCATTGCTTTGGTGATGATTACTGCTGATACCGGTTTCATCAAAATTCTGGTACCGTAACTTGAAGCCGTCAGCAGCTAGGTTGGATCAGCTTGGTTTGAATCCTTCTCTGCCAGCTGTGCACATGTCACCTTCAGGATTGGGCAGTCTACCTCCTGCCAACAGTTGTTCGTGATTAAGTTCAGGTTGTCAGCACCATGGTTTGCCAAGAAGTCTGCCAACCCATTCGCCTTTCTTCTTACTGATTGGAAAACTATGCCTCTCATTTCTACTATCATCTCCGCTATACTTTTAGTTTCCTTAGCCAGCCTCCAATGTTTGGTTACCTTACTGGATTTTGTGCCTAAATGAAGGCGTTTAGCTGCTGAGATGGCCAAGGAGGAATCCCCCTCCACTATGACATTTCCTCGTCTGATGGTTCTTAGAATCTTTAATACTTGCTCAAGCGCAGCAAACTCTGCTTCATTGTTTGTGCATTCTCCCAGCGCCCTGCAATAAATATGGATTATGTCTCCATCTTGATTCTGAATGGTGCCTCCGATACTTGCTATACCTGGGTTGCCCCTCGAAGCCCCATCAAAATTCAATTTTAGGCCGCCCTCTGGTGGCCATTGCCATCTGTGAAGTTGCGATGAGGGATGTGGTCTGTTTCCCCACGTTGGTTGATTGCTGGAAGCCTCCAATTGAAATCTCTTTAATATGCGTAAGTCCTGATCTGTGGGTTTTTCATTCGAATCTGCTTTGCATTTTCCTTGTATTAGCTGTCTGATGTTAATAGTTATAGATTCTTTTGCAAATTCTATGTTTCTGACTTCCTCCGTGAAAATTCTTCGATTCCTCTCTTTCCATATTGTCCATGCTATAAAGCCCGAGGTGCATTTCCATATACTATCCACTCTGCGAATTCTAGAAAAGTTTCTCCTCCAGTTGATGATGGTCTCCTGAATGGAGTCCCTATTCCAATCAGATGCTTCTAGAATTTCTTCCATCCAGTGGCAAAGCTGGGACGCCCAATCATAGGAATTAAAAAGATGATTCATTGTTTCTGCCTCCTTCAGGCACATAGGACATCTAGAGGGTCCCCTGAACGCTTTTTTCAATAGGTTTTCCCATGTTAGAGTTTTCTTCTGCATAAGAAGCCAAAGAAAAGTTCTAATTTTCGACCATTGAAGACTGTCCCAAACTGTATCGGTTCAGGGCATAATATCAGGCTGTTCTTCCCTCTCTATGATGCTCCTTGCTTCTTTTAGGGAAAAATCCCCGTTGCCTTTCGATCCCCATCTAAGATTATCATTTTCAGCAGCCATTCGAATTTTTCTCTTGAGGAATTGGTTATTTAAGGCTTGAATGGTTTCCTGTATGTCTCCATTGTGGGTGGGGTTGAAAATAGTCCATTCCCTCCACTCCGAGTCTTCACTGGTTGGGTTCCAATATTGGTTGACTCTGAAATTGCCCTCTTTTTGAGTGTGTTGCTTCAATGGTTGGAGTTGAGGGGTGTCTAATTTCGGGGACTGCTGCCAGGCATCCTCCCACAAGAGCGCTTGAGTTCCATTTCTTATCTACCAGAAGCTATAGTCCTGGACAATACTCCTGTTGGCTTGGGCATGATTCCATATTGGTGATCCGTTGGGGGTTTCCTGCATTCTTATTAGTTCTAGATTGGAGCTATTTGGCCTGTACTTTTCCTTCCACAGAGTGGCCCAAGGTAGGGTCGTGTCCGAGATCCACTTCCACCATATTTTGGCTCCACATATTCTGTTAACCAATGAGGGATCAATCAAGTTCAGACCTCCCCTGTCCTTAGGTTTACACAGTTTCTTCCTGGCAACCAGCGACCATTTCTTCTTTTCACTGTTTCCACTCCATAAGAAGGAGCATTGGATGCTTCTCATTTGATCTAGGATTCCTTTCGGAGCAGGAAAAATTGAAAGCATGTACTGAGGGATAGCCTGCAAGACCGCTTTTGTTAGGATTAATCTACCTCCAAAATTCAGAGCCCTGTTAGTCCAATGTTTGCATTTCCTCTCCATACTGGCTAGGGCTTTCTCCCAGTGAACCTTTTGCCACGTTTTAAGAGTCAGGGGGGTGCCAAGATATCTTGAAGGTAAGGAGCCAATTTTAAACCCCAACAACCTAGAAAGATGAGATTGGATATCTTGATGTGTATTGAAGAAGAATATGGTGGATTTGGAAAAATTTATCTCCATTCCCGAAGCTTTGCTAAAAAGATTAAGAATGTCTCTATAAGCCGAAACTTCTTTAACTGTTTATCCCTCTTGCGTTCCAAGAAACAATCTTCATATTTAAACAATTTTTGGGAAGGACAGATAATCACTTAGCTGCTTTATCTTACCTGCGTTGATCAACATCTCTCCAAGCTCCTGCAGGTGTTCTCCGCTTGACTTGCGGCCTCTACGGCGTTTGTGCCTCGAGCCAGAGGTTTTTCCCAGTATTGCTTTATGGTGTGGGATACTTCCTTTGATAATGCCTAACATGTTCTTCTGTTTCTCTATTACTCCCTTCTGCCATGCTATGAAGAGGTCATTGACCTTCCTGATTTCTTCCTCCGGTACTGCTTCAATCCCTTTGGCTCTCCATCTTTCTACGAGCGTCGTGAGGTCCATGCCTTCCATGGCTAAGGTGTCTTCGAGCTCCAGATCCTCACTCCCTGCTTCACTAGTTAACATCTCTGTTTCTTCATCGGTTTCTGTTGTTCTATCCTGCATGTGGATTTCACCATTGAAAGCTCCTTCCTCACTACCTTCCCCTATAAGTTTTTCATGTCCTTCTTGCCCTGCCTCCCCATTAGGTGTGTTCTTTTTTTCCTCCGAGTTGGTCTCCAGGTCTAGGAACTCAAAGGGGTTGCTGAAGTAGTTTTTTCCTGTGTTTCCTTTAGTATTCCTTCTTCTATTGGCACGCTGCCTGTTCTTTGGTTTGATAAAGTTGTTCTTGTCTTTGTTGTTCTGTGTTTTTTCTTCTTCTACCTCCTTTCTGTTCAAAGGACAGTCCCTTACCAGATGTCCATGCTCATGGCATTTCCGACATCTGAAAGGTATTTGCTCATAGTCTAAAGCTTGAAAGTATTCCTCATCCCTATACTCTAGCCACAAACCTTCATGAAGTGCTCCTGACACATCCAACTCCACACAGATTCTATCATAGGTGGTATATCTTTTCCGCATGGTTGCCTCCGATGCTTTGACAAAAGTTCCTAGCTTATCCCCTATTTGCTTTAAGGCATTCAAACCCCAATAATCTATCGAGAGAGAGAAGAGTTTGATCCAAACTGGAACTTGAGTGAAGGATTCCTTTTCCGGGACGAAGTTCGGCTTCCAAGGTCTCATATATAAGCCTGTTGATGCTAGGAAATAAAGGCCACCTTAGAACACTTTGTCTTTATCTTCTAGACTTGTAAAGACTACTGTGAAGAATCATTTGGCCCCCAGATGTAACTGCACATCTCCTTTCGGCTTCCACTGTTGTCTTATCCATTGGCACAGAGTCCTCTCAGATGGCCAGATTCCCATAAATTTACAAATGATGGCATGTTCAACCATGTGCTCCCTATAGGTCTGGATTTCAGGGTCAGAGATTGTCACCTGTAGGCTGTCTATATTCTTTGGCTTACATGCACTGCTCTACACCGGGGTTCTATTGGGGTTCGCGCTGGACTCCTCCTCCTTCTCCGGTTGGTCCTTGCTTTTGGTTTTTGGCTCTTTGTCTTCTTTCGGTCCTTTGTCCTCATTTTCTGAGGGCTGAGACTTTGCATCAGTTTTGTCTTGAGTGCCTGCACGGTTCTGCTTCTCTGTATTCTTGACTTCTGTGGAATTTTTTGTCTTGTCAGACATCATTGGTGTCTTATCCTTTTTTTTCCTGCTATTCTGCATCGTGTTATTCAAACCCTCTATTCTGACTCCTTCTTTCATGTTCTGTTGTTGTTTCTGCAGGATAACCTGCTTAAAAGAAGGGGTCCCACTGGACCCCTCTGCTCCCATCCAGTCCGACAGCAGTTGCCCCTTTCGAAACAATGCTGCCAGTTTAAGTTTGTGGTGTTCCAGGCCTGTCACAAACGCTGATACGTAGAAACCCTAGCTGTGCAGCCCGCCCATTGCACTAAACTTTCATTGTTACCTAGGATGTTTGATTAAGAAAGGTGCAAAAGTGGGTATACTATTTTTAACATCTCATTGGATAAGATTCTTTTTTATATTAAAACAAATACAACATCTATAGTACTTTGATACTATAAATAAATATGTAGTTGAATCCTCAATCATCACCTCTCCATTGAACTCTCAATGCACTAATTTGTTATTATTACCTAAGATGTTCCATTAAGAGCGAACTAGTCATCATCAGTGGTGTGCACATCTTCCTCCGCTTTGCACCTGGGAATCTTGTGGATATCTGGCTCGGTGAGAATGTCACGCTGCATAGGTTCACTTGTGCCTGCCCCAGGGTCTGGAGAGAAGATGTCTTGAACGGGGTGCAACATATCAATGGCGGGAACTTTCACACTTGTTGTAGGAGCCAACCCAGGAATCCGGGGAGGGCTGGCATGAATAGCATCATCTTCACCTCGAGGATTTCTGCAATGCTCCACTGAAAATGTAACAAAGAAAGTTGAATTTGACAGAGTACATGGAATACGATATCTCACCATGGGATGCTCAGAGTGCCCACAGTCCATAATCTCTCGATATTCCTCTGCACTGCCTCTGCCAACTGCCCAACCCCTGGAGCGCCGACGGTCAAAAGAAACCTCGATTGAGGAGGAGAGGGAGGGGGCTCACCTCTGAGACGAAGCCTGCCCTCTGGAAATCCCGCGCTGGCTTGACTGTCGTAGACGCTCTCGCTGCATCTCTGAATTGTGCGAAGAGCAGGTATAACCTGTCACAGCCTCCCTCGGAACCAGAGAATGAGCACACACCACCTCCGAGCACTCGAACCTTATGCTCGTCAGCGGGAGAGTGACAGAGATGCCAAACACCCCCGAATGGTCCCAATGGCAGGAATAACCCCTTGCAACCTCCCTCAGAACCAGAGATTGAGCCACCATGACCTCCCTCAGAACCAGAGCATGAGCAAACACAAACTGCGGGAGAATGACAGAGAGGCCATGGCTTTGTAGCGCCATTTTCCCGTTACCAAGAGGGGTAGTAAATGCCGAAAGGACCCGACTGCCATTAACCAACGCCTCCGAACTTAAATGCCTCACGCAGCAAGCCCACATGCTATGCGTCCTATTATACATGGCTCATCAGGGCGGACACCTGCCCTCATGACGAGCCCTTGACCTGTTAAGCATTAAAATCACCCGCATCCGGGAGGGAGAGGTCCTTTTGCGCCAAAGCGATGCAGTCCTTTTTTGAGTTGTTCATCCTCAACCATGTCCAAGGAGCCGAAGAAGTAAGGTGATGACTGAGACACACCTTGATTAGCCATTCTGTCGGCTACCTGGTTTGTTGTTTTGCGTACATGCTGGAAGGTTATACTTTGTGGATTCTTAAGCTTTGCCTCCAGGGATTCCAACCTGCTTAGCAATCTCCAGTTGGTTGCTAATTTGACTGTTGTTGCCCCTGCCTGAATTTTCTTGGCTGCTGCTATTAGGATGAGAGAATCGCCCTCAACCTCAAGAGGGAAGAAGTGTTTTTGCTCTGCTAGACAAATCCCGTGCCAGAGTCCTTCTAGCTCAGCTACATTGTTGGTGTCTTTGCCTAAAGAGCCATAATAGATATGCAGAAGTGCTCCTGTGTGGCTTCTGATGATTTCTCCGAATCCTGCAGGACCCAGATTACCTTTAGTTGCCCCGTCAAAATTGAGCTTGAATGAGTTGAAAGCTAGTGGGGACTAGGAGGACGGGGAGGTGGAGCTGTGTGGAGGACGGGTAATGACCTTTGCAAAGGCGGAAAGGTAAAGATTCCATTCTTTAAAAATGTCCCTCTCTTGTTGCACTTCTGGCATGTCTGTATCATACCAGGTTCTTATGGCTAAGGTTTCCTGGATATTGCTTTTGTAGATGAGCCACAGAGCGTCGATTGTCTGGGAGGTGTTGTTCAAGATTCAAGAGTAGCGCTCTTTCCAGAGAAGCCAGTACAAAAAACCTGGTATTAGACCCCATAAAGTATTGAGAAGTTGGCTTTTGAATGGGCTCTTGTTTGAGTTCCATATATTTTCCGTTACATCCTCGCTCCTGGGTTCTGTTCTCTTGTTGCATTTCTCCACTTTGTCCCAAAGTTGCTTTGCTAGCGGACATGTCTCCATTAAATGACAGATTGTCTCAGCATGGAGATTGCAATTTGGGCATCTAGAAGGCCCAATGAATCCCCTTTTTATTAAATTGTCCCAAGTTAGAATGCGCTTTTTACTTAGCAGCCATAAGAAGGTTGAGATTTTAGGCCATAGCCCTGGTAACCAAACTCGTGCCCAAATTTGATCTTTATCCACTTGTGTGTCTGAATAGCGCAGTTGATGTGCTTCTTTAGTGGTTAATGTGCCTTTGTGCGTGTGACCCCATCTGAGCTTATCCTGCTGGTTGGAGTGACGAATTTTGCGATGAGTGAGTTCCTGTTCCATGTCTGAATATATTTCGCCTTCCCAATCCCTCTGCCAGCTGCTCACGGGTTTCCATAGTCGGTATCCATGATGCTCTGTTTGTTGCCAGAATTGTTGCACCTGAATGAGGTTTTCTTGCTGCATATATGATTTCCAGAGGGGCTTTTGGAATAGGTTCGCAAGTTTAGGGAGCTGCTGCCACGAATCCTCCCAAAACTTGGCTGATGTACCTGAATGGATTTCCCAAAAACTGTGTTCCTGAATGAAGTGGCTATGTGTCTTTGCAGCATTCCAGATTGGTGAACCTTGGGCTATGGAGTTAATTCAGATGAGATCGTGCCATTGACTTCCGAGAGCATATTTCGCTTGCCATAGTCGAGCCCAAGCTGAATGCGGCTTGGAGATCCAGTTCCACCACATTCTGGCTCCCATTGTGTTATTACTTTGAAGCAGATCTCGAAGCCCTAGTCCTCCTTCTGATTTGATTTTGCACACTTCTTTCAAATTTACGAGAGCCCATTTTCGATTCCTGCCAGTGGAGCCCCATAGGAAGTTGCGCTGAAGGTTTTGAATGGCTTTAGGGACCCATTTTGGAGCTGCCATGGTGGAGAAGAGGTATAGCGGCATAGCTTGAAGGACAGACTTGATCAGGATCAATTTGCCTGCCATGTTGAGTGCACGAAAGGTCCACGATGAGAGTTTGGATTCTAGCTTATCCAGGAGAGACCGCCAGGAAGCATGTTTGATAGCTGAGTCCAAGAGGGGAGCTCCAAGGTATTTAGAAGGCAAATGGGATATGGTGAATCCCATAATTCTGGCAATATTCCTTTGAGTGGAGGGGGGAGTGTTAAAAAAGAAGAGTTGAGACTTCGAGGCATTGATGGAGGTGCCAAAGGCATCAAAGTAAAGGGTGAGAAGAGACTTAAACACTGAGGCTTCTTTCGAGGAGGGCTGTCCAAATAGCATGGTGTCATCAACGAACTGCTGATGAGACAGAGGATTGAGACCATGGATGGAAATACCTTTAGGCTCTTGAGAGGCAATAACAGATTTGAGAAGTCTGCTGAGGCCCTCGGCCATTAGAACAAAGAGAAAAGGTGAAAGTGGATCCCATTGCCTAATGCCACGAGAGGGTCGAAAGTGGGAGGAGGGAGAGCCATTCAAAAGAACAGAGAAGCTTGGAGAGGTGATGAGGCTCATAATCCACCTGGTCCAGGTTGCACTAAAGCCAAAGGCTAAAAGCATTTTGTGAATAAAATTCCAACTTAGCTTATCAAAAGCTTTGGAGAGGTCGAGTTTTAGAATGATACCTAGTTTCTTGAGAATCTTTAATGAATGTATTACCTCATTTGATAATATGATTCCATCCATGATCTGCTGTCCTTCCACATATCCAGTTTGTTCCTGAGATATGAGTAAGGGAAAGAGAGGTTTGAGCCTATTTGTGATGACCTTTGAGATTAGCTTGTAAATTACATTGCATAGTGCGATTGGTCTGTATTTTTCAGGCCTGTTGGGTTCTCCGCCCTTGGGTACCAGTGCTATAAAGGTGGTATTGAGGCCTGGGAGGACCCAGTGCATGCTTCTGGATTCTTCAACGAGGGCCCATACCTCAGTTTTGATGAGTTCCCAGAATTCATGGAAGAAATTGGTTGTAAAGCCATCAGGCCCAGGTGCTTTTCCGTCTTTGAGTTGAGCCATGGCTTCTTCAACTTCCTGCAAGGTCGTAGGCTGGAGTAATCTGTTATTGTGATCCTCAGTGATGATGCTTGGAATATGCTGCGTGATGGCTCTGATTGCTGCATCCCTGTTCTCAATGGGTTCCGTTAAAATTTCCTTGAAATACCCTATGAATTCCTTTTCCATGTCCTCATGTTCCTCAATTCTTTCGCCTTCTTGGTTGTTGATGAACGTGATATTATTGTGCATGCGCCTTTGAATGGTGGCTTTGTAGAAGAATTTTGTATTCTTCTCTCCCTCTTTGAGCCAGTTGATTATAGATTTTTTCTGCCAGAGTATTTCCTCTTGTTTCCTGCGTTCCTCGATTTGATTCTAGAGGATCTGTTCCTGCTGTGCTTATTCTTCTGATCTGCCTTCAAGGATGAGAGTTTGTTGAAGTATGTTCATTTTCTATTCCAATTGTGAGTGCTTTTCCTGTATGTTGCCAAAATTTGTGCGATTCCATACTTTGAGGACATATTTCAGATTTTTTAGTTTTTGTTGGAATTGATACATTTTGGCTCCCTCTGGCGAAATGTAAGCTGCCCATGCATCGCTCACTACCGTCTTGAAAGTGGCATTTGTTAGCCAGAATGCTTCGAATCTGAAAGGTTTGTTGCAGCGGTTACCTGGCCTAGACCATTGTAGCAAAATTGGCCAGTGATCAGATCCACTTTGGGGGATGATGGAAGCATTGAAATCCCCTCCCAGGTGGATTGCAATGTCAGAAAGAAGGAATCTATCAAGCCTGGAGGCAATGTGATGAATACCTCGACGCTTGTTAGTCCAAGTGAAAATTCCATTAGAGGCTGGTAAGTCCATAAGATGATTGTTTTGAATGAATTCTTTGAGGCCCTCACTGTCACTGTCGAGCCTGATTCTACTTCCCTGCTTCTCTGCCATGGATGTTATTATGTTGAATTCACCGCCTCCGATCCACAGCGGGAATTTCTTGTTTTCATTGAGGATAGAAATCGTTTCCAGCAGTTCTAGTTTTTGCTGAATTGTCTGAGGAAAATATACATTTGTGAGATGCCCATGGATTCTGGTGCCAATGAGGTGGAAAGAGGCTTGAATAAGATGTAGAGTGGCATGGAAGTCATATAGTGTGATGATTTGTGGGTTCCAAAAAATCGCTAAACCACTTGAGGCTCCAAAGGCGTCTACTAAGATGGCACTGCTTCCTGCCCAGACTTTGCCGCGTATTCTTTCAATAGCTTCAGTGCTACTTTTTGTTTCTTGTAGAAAAACTATGGTAGGTTTTTCTTGTTGAATCAAGTTTTTGATCATTCTATGTTTTGAGGGGCTGTTGAGTCCTCTCACATTCCAGGATATTAGCTTCATGTAAACTGATATTTGGGTTTGTAGAACTTTGTCAGCTTAGGGAATCGCCCCGACTCCATAAGTATTTCACCTAGTGCTATGGTTCTCTGAAGGTCTGTCTTTCTTCCTTGTTTCTTAGGGTCTTCGAGCATCTTTTTTCCGTCCCATAGGGTGCCTCCTTGTATGCCAAGGCTTTTATGATGTTGTACCTTGGCTAAGACTCCTTCCAGCTTGTCTATTTTCCAGGGTTGAATAGAGTTGTATTCTCTCTGTTTGCATGTCGTTTCAAGTGTGAAGATGTCTAGACCATCTATGCTAACATCCGCCTGATCTTCTTCCATCACAGTGGTATCCCCTAGCTCTTCCTCATCCGCTTCCTGCTGAAGACTGAGAGCCAGAGTAACATCTGTCTCCATATCATAGTCTTGCTGCTTATTGTCCACTGAAGGTTTCTCATGGGAGAAGGAGAAGGGACTGAGACTTGACACCGATTTTACTTTCTCCAAAGAAGGGTTTGGAATGGGATTCGAAAGAGCAAGATCAGAGGGCTGCATGGTGTCTGAGGGAATGAGGGAGGAAGAGGGCGAAGAGGTATTGCGTGGGGGTTCAGAACTGGGATGATCTTGCTTATTGTGCATTGCAAGAACAGAGAATCTGTTCTGGGAGTCAGTTTTGAGAGCATTGTCCATGACTGGCTGATTCTTTTTGGCATGCCTACGACGGTTGGGAATATTTATCATATACAGAAGCAGCTGCTTTGGATTGAGAGTTTAATAGACAGTCACGAAAGAGATGGCCATGCTCATGACACTTGCGACAGCGGAAGGGAATATGCTCATAATCTAAAGGTTGTTTCCATTCATAATCATCGTGATAGAGTCTTACCATATCAGCCAGAGCTTTGGTCAGATGCATGTGGACGCAGATCCTGGCATATGAGGTATATTTGCGAGTTTTTGTTTCAGCCGTGACTCGGATAAAGGTGCCAAGTTTGTTGCCTATATCCGCCAGCATTTCTTCTTTCCAGTACTCCGCTGGGAGGGAGTACATCCTGATCGAAACTGGAGCCCAGCTGAAATCTTCCTTTTCGGGATTGAATCTTGGTTTCCATTCTGTGAGGTAGAGGCCTCAAGAGTTGAAGAAGTATGGGCCTCCTTTGAATATCCGCACTCTGTCCTCCACACAGTCAAAGATTGCTGTGAAGAAGCCTTTTGGTCCTAGTTGCAGAGTAATTTGTCCTTTGGGCTTCCATTTGGAAGCTATCCAACCTTGTAAGGATTTTTCCGTAGGTCAGAAGCGTAGAAACTTTCCGATTAGTGCGTGATCTTGCATGTACTGGATCTCACCATTGATGTGGTGGCTAGGCAGTTCAACCTTGATGGGTTCGGCATCTTTTGGGATACAAGTGGCTGATGTTACCTTTTGCTGAGACGCCTTAGCTTTGTTGTGTATCTCTTTGTTTGTATTATCTTCTTCTTTCAGAGTCGTATGATGCTTTGCTTCATTCTTCTGATGTTCGTCCTGTCCGACGTCTGGGCCTGCGTCAGAGGGGAACTGAGGCTAAACGAACTGAGATTTGTCATAGCTTGAGGAGTTTTTTGTAGGGGAGGCGGAGCTCTCCCCTCCTACCGCCATTTCCATTGCAGGCGACCAACAGAGGTGCGGCGGCGGCTGCAGTGAGGGCAGTCAGGGGCGGCTACTGGCTAGGGTTTGGCAGCGTTTGGCTGAGATTTGCATGAGAGCAGTCGTTGCTTGGTCAGCACTAACACAACTTCTCAATGCACTAAATTGTTATTGTTACCTAAAATGTTCCATTAAAAAAGGAACCAAAATGGACACACTACCATCAAAAATAACATTCCAAAATATACTTATGATACTAAAATAAATACAACATCTCTAAAGTAATAGATTTTGTACAGTCTTTTATAATAATAAACCATTGACTCAAAGCATAGTAATCCTATATCAAAATATGGCGGTGCAAAAGAAGGTAAATGAAAATAGTATTCGAGAAGGGGGAGTTCAGGCGATCACGTGAAACTAACTAGGGTTTGCTGCAACCTGCAAAATTCACGTGCTTATCAGCGGGTTTGGCGTCTACTCCACAAGGAAGGGTGCTGGGTGGGGTCGGTATGGAGTCAGAGAACGGGGGGGGAGAGATCCCCTCCTTCAAAGCAGCCGTAACGGGGGAAAACAGGAAGGAGAAACAGAGTGCAGAGGGCCAATCAACTGAAGGAGAAACTTCAGAAGCGGGAATGCAAAGGAGATCAGGATTCCAAAGCAAGTGCCTTCCAAGGACCTCGAGCAAACACAGGTTTGAAATACCTCCTAATAAACTAGAAAATTACAGAAGCCATATGCGTGACTGTGCATTGATATGTAAGTTTATAGGATACTGGCCTGCTGAAAAGGATCTCATGAGATGGATCTATCAGAGGTGGAAACCAAAAGGACATGTGGATGTCAAGTTAGGAGCAAAGGGGTTCTTCACTGTAATATTCTCTAACCTAGAAGATAGAAGAAGATTCTTCGAGGAAGGACCTCATTTCATGAACAACGCTGGCCTGTTCATGAGAGAATGGGTTGACTGTTACAACCCAGAGAAGGAAAGAATGTTAGCTGCTCCGATTTGGATAAGACTCTTTGGCTTGCCATCTGAATTATGGGAACCAGACATCTTGAAAGGCATAGGAAATACTATAGGTTCCTTTGTGAAAGTTGCGGAAACAACAAAGAGAGGGAAGTTCAACTCCTATGCCAGAATCTGTGCTTACATGAATATCACAGAACCTCTCCTGGACATGATTGAACTGGAATATCATGATGAACTATGGCATCAACCAATAGACTACGAACATATACCATTTCGTTGCCGTAGATGCCATGATTATGGTCATCTGTTTAAAGAATGCCCCATTACGCTAGCTGAGAAGGAAAAGGAAGCAGATCGTAACAACAACAATAATACAAAGAAAACAGAGGAAGAAAGAACGGATTTCAGAGAAGTTCCAAGAAGAAGAGGTAAAGGAAATAAACAGATGCAAAAGGGTAACTCGAAAGAAGCCAAGAAAACAGAATCTCAGAACATGTTCAACGCCTTACAGGTAGAAGAGCAGGAGGTAGTGGAAAGCGAAGAAGAAGAAATGGAAGGGATAGAGATCATAACGGAAAAACCGAACAAGGAGACAACGAACAGGGACAAAGACCAGAGGGATGTGACCACAAATGCCACCCAAGAGGACCAGGGAAACATGGAAATAGATCTAATGAAGCCAAAAGGAGAGGAGGAAGAACAAGTCATGGCGAGACTTCTTCAGGAATGGAAAAGACTTGATGAAATATTCATCCCTGAAGAACAAAAACAAAAATACAAAGAAGCATTTCAAAGTTACAAACCAAAGAAAAGACTACCGGAAGAGAAGGAAAATCAACAACCGGAGAATCAGGAAACGCAGAGCATAGGAGTGAGCAGCACTGGCAAGGGAGGTAAAAAAAGAGGGAGAAAAACCTTGGGGGAAATGATCCAAGAAGTGGGCGAAACGCTTGTCAACTCTGGAAGAGTGATTCCTCTGTCAGAGGTCTTTCAATCACCCCAAAAATTGTTACGATGATTATTACAACCTGGAATATACGAGGCCTCAATAGCAGAGGCAAACAGAGGTATTTGAATGAACGACTGAAAAAGGAGAAACCTAGTGTAATGATAATTTAGGAAACAAAAATAAGTATAGAGAAAATGAGAGAAATTCTGAACAAAAACAGGAGCAGCTACGAAATGATGGGACTAGATGCTATTGGAAGCGCTGGTGGATTAGTTTTTATCTGGAACCCAGATGAAATTCACTTCAGTAACTGGATGAGTTTCCCAAGAATATTATCTGGGATAGCAAGTATAGTTGGCACTAAGGAAGAGGTTGTTATAACAGGGGTGTATGGTCCTCATATACAAAACGAAAAGGAAAACTTCTTGCAAAACCTAAAAACCATGCGCGGCATCATCCCGGGAAAACAATGGATAGTCGGTGGAGATTTTAATATGATAAAAGGACTTGATGAAAAAAGAGGAGGAAACAGAAGACCAGATAAGGTCATGGAGCAGTTTGGAGACCTCATAAGGGATCATCACCTGATTGATATTCAAACCATCAATGGAAACCACACTTGGAACAATCAGAGAGGAGGTGGGAACCAAATTGCCTCTCGTCTGGATAGATTTTTAATATCAGAACAAATAATGCTAAAGGATGTTTTTATAGAGGCTACCATTCTCCCGGTAGCAGGATCGGATCATTGGCCAGTTAAACTAGAGATAGATTTAAAACAAAGACCCCCAAACAAGCCCTTCAGGTTTGAAGCCTTCTGGCTGAGAAACGAAGGATTAATGGAAAAGCTCGAAGAATGGTGGCGAGCGAGCGAGCAAAGCGGGAAAAATAAGATGCATACTTTCCAACTCAAGTTGAGGGAAATGAAGAATAAGCTAAAGAAATGGAATAAGGAAGAATTCGGGAATATCATGGAAGATAAAAAGAGATTAGAACAGAGAATGGAAGAACTACAATAGCTGGATATCACAGAAGGAATAGAGGAGGAGAGATCTGAAGAAGAAGGTAGAGTGCTAACCCAGTTAGAAGAAAGAAGGAAAAAAGAAGAAATTTTATGGAGACAAAAATCTAGGGTCCAATGGCTCAGAGAAGGAGAAAAGAACACTAAATTTTTCCATAAAGCAATGGTTCAACAAAGACAAAGAAACAAAATTTTTTCTATAAAAAACCAAGAAGGACAACGGGTCGTCCAACATGAAGAAATTGAGACAGTCTTGGTAAATCATTTCAAGCCATAAAGACGGAGCCACATATGGACAGAATAGAAGCCATAGCCAAGATAGGAGGAGAAATTCCAAATTTAATAATAAGAGATCAGAACTTGGCTCTTATGAGAAAAATCACCAGGGAAGAATTGGAGGACATAGTTAGAAACATGAAAAGAAACAAAGCCCCTGGCCCAGATGGTTTCACTGTTGAATTCTTCCAAGCAGGGTGGAATTTCCTAGCTTCAGATGTTTTGGAAGTTGTTGAAGAAGCCAGAATAAACCAAAGAACATGGCCAGGAATAAACTCAACCCTCTTAACCCTGATCCCTAAAACTAATCAGGCTGATCACGCAGATGGCTTCCGACCGATAGCCCTGTGTAATGTCATCTATAAGATTGTAGCTTCAATTATGGCACAGAGATTAAAACTGATCCTACCAAGTATAATTTCCCCCGAACAGACAGGTTTTGTTGAAGGAAGACAGATACTGGATGGGCTCGTGGTAGCCCAGGAAGTCCTTCATACTCTGAAATCTAAAAAAGAGAAGGGCATGCTAATTAAACTTGACCTATCAAAAGCCTATGACAGGCTAAGCTGGAAGTTCCTAGAAAGCATACTCAAAGCTTTTGGCTTCTGTGATCGATGGGTATGCTAGATCATGAGTATGATCTCGACCCCAAATTTTTCAATCTTGCTGAATGGAGCGCCAACAACAACGTTCAATGCCTCAAGAGGACTCAGGCAAGGGGATCCTTTATCTCCCTTTCTCTTTATAATAGCAGCTGAAGGATTAGGTAGATATTTTAAAAAAGAAGCAAGAGATGGGAACATCCAAGGTCTTAAATTATGGGGGCATAGAACCATCGTTACTCATCAACAATTTGTTGATGACATAATGATATACTGCAAAGCCACCCTGCAAGAAGTCAAAAGAATCAAGAAAATTTTAGAGATCTTTATGGAAGGTTCTGGGATGGAGGTAAATAATGACAAATCCAGAACTTTTTTCTTCAACATAGCAGAACCGGTTAAGAAGCATCTAACCAGGGTCATGGGATACAGGTTAGGGGTTCTCCCTACCAAATATCTAGGAGTAATGTTGGACACATCATCTCTTAAATTAAGTAATTTGCAATATATCATAGAAAAGATCATGAAAAGGTTGAATAACTAGACCTTCTGGGCTCTGAACATGGCATCCAGGGTGGTGCTTCTCAAAGCCACCATTCAAGCAATTCCGATATATCCTTTATCAGTCATGGCTACCCCTAAAGGAATTTGTAATAAACTAGTTGAAATTTACAGGAAGTTTCTATGGGGAGGGCCAAAGCAACAGAAGAAATGGGCCCTCTGCTCGTGGAAGAGTATAACCAAGCCCAAAGAAAAAGGCGGCTTAGGGCTCAGAGATCCTTGGATCCTAAATCAAGTCATGGCTGCTAAATTAAGATGGAGATGGATGCAAGGAGGCCCGAACTTATTGAAAGAAATCTGGACTGTCAAATACAACATGCCTTTATCTCCGGAGGAAATTCTTAGGGATCAAAGTACTCCTCGGGGCTCAGATATCTGGAACCTATCCATCCAAGGCAGAGACTTAGTTGATCAGCATATATTCTTGGAAATACGTGGAGGCCAGGTAGCCAAGTTTTGGGACGAAGATTGGCAGCAATGAGGTAAAATGTTGAATATACCAGGCATATAGGAAATTCACAGAGTAGGTGATGAGAAAGGCCTCTTGACGGTTAAAGATTATTGGAACGCCACACTAGAGAATGAGGAATGGAGGGATTGGAAACCCCTGGAGGAATGGTACAGGAGTGCATCAGAAGAACAAAAATCACTGTACAAGAAGGAAATGGATTCAAGGAAAATAAAAAAGCGGGAAGGCAAAGACATCCTCCGCTGGGGTAGGGAAACAAAGGGGATATTCACAATTCATGAAACCTATGATCTAAAAACCCAAAGCGACCTAGGAGAAGAAGAACACAACTGGTAAAAAATCTGGAAAACAAAGTGGTGGCCGAAGATCAAGATATTCGCCTAGCTGGTGGGCAGGAAACGAATCCTAACATGGGACAGAATTCAAAAAAGAGGCTTCTATGGCCCAGCGAGATGCTGCCTCTGTAATTTGGAAGAAGAAAACCAGGAACACCTACTTAACGGATGCAGTGTGGCTCAATTTCAGTGGAAGCAAACGGAAAACCTCTTCGCTACAACTGTTAGAAACCAGCCGGATATTTTCCTAACTCTTAGCGAATGGGGGGAAGGAGAATACCAAAGCAGAATAGTCAGAAGGGCCTGGAGCATCGCAGCAGGCTTCAATATCTGGAATCTGTGGAAGGAGCGCAATAGCCGCATTTTCAAAGGGAAGGCCTCTGGCCAGGAGGAAATATGGAAGAGAACATTAAAGCAAATCAAGGAGACCATCCTAGCGGAGATCCGGGCAGACGAAGACTGGAAAACCACAGACAACGAGATAGAAATCCTTAAGAAGATTAACGTAGATCAGGGGATGATATGCCAATAAGGCCCTAAACAAAATTATCAATTAGCAAATCAAAGTTGTGCAGTGTTCAGAAAACCGCCGGAAGGTTTTATCAAACTAAATTGTGACAGTGCCGCAAAAGGAAATCCAGGTCCAGCGGGTTTTGGGGGAATTTTCAGAAATACAGAAGGAGAGACTCAGTGGATCTATGCAGAGCATGGCAGAACTATGTCCAACAACGAGGCTGAGTTCATGGCAGTTCACCAAGGCCTCAAAATTGCCCGAAGAAACGGATACAAAAAGCTGGAAATTGAAGGCGACTCCACCTTGGTGATCAACGCAATCAGGCAATTAATCCAAGGGAAAAGTTGGGAAAAAGTGGTAAAAAGTTGGCGTAGTGCTAGCACAGTTCGAGAAATAGGAGATATGCTAACTGGCATTGATGTCACTCTCACGTCGCATGTCCGACGAGAAGGAAATAAACCAGCTGACTACTTAGCAAACTGGGGGAGCAACAAACGAAGGGCACCTATTGACGACAACTGGACCAATCAGGAAGAGCTGGCACGATGGGACGAGCTAAATCAGCTCATTCGAAAGGATAATGATGAAGTGAACCAGGCATAAGTACTCCCCTGAGTGGAGTGGGAGAGGGAGTTCAAAATATCACCAGGAGGTCATTCGGAAAGGATAGAAGGGCGGCGTCTTGTACACCCCAGCAGTAATAATAAATGAAAGTGTAGTAAGTCAGGTGCGAGTCCCAAACCAAAAAATGATTCACAAAACCAAAGAAAGCATTGCGGGTAGGAGAGACAAGTGTAAGCGGGAGTCCATGCATCATTTGAGCAAAGGAGAAAGAGAAGGTATAAGGAAGAAAGGAGGTAGCAGGCCCTGTAAAAACAACCAGAGGAAGGTGACGAGTGAAGCGAAGCTCTGGAGAAGAGGCCCGAGTAATTGTCTTCAGAAAGCGAATATGAGGAAGTCTCAAGCTAAAGAAGCCCAAAAGGGAAAGGTGACAGCGGAAGGAAGGCAGAATGATGGAGTCAGAACCAAAATTACAACGGAAAGCATGGAGGATAAGGGGGGAAGGCGGGTAAAAGTACCCTGTGGCAAGAATGTTGAAACTGGACAGAGCAGTAGAAGTAAGCAACGAGTTAAGGACAAGGATGAAGGAAACCAGCAGACGAAGAAAAGACGCGGTCGGCCCAGCCAGACCACGAGCAAAGTAGAGAGCAGCCGCAGACAGAAAAGGTACAAGTGAAGAAACAACTCTCTTAGAGAGACAGTGAATGAGGCAGAACAGGCATTCAACCTGGATTCAAATGCTCACATTAGGAACATTATGAACGCTATGGAGGAGAAAGTGCTGGAGGATCCTTCCATCCCCGAAATGTATGAGTGGTCCCTTCAATTACCGGATCCGGGGCACACTCAGGGGAGGCTTTCCCTGTATCATCGGGCTCTCCACATCTTCTGGGTTTTGAAGCACCTCTTGGCAAAGGCCATGGAACAAGTGGCTGCAGAAATGGTGGAGATGGCTCAGGACACGGCGGCGGCAAAGAAAGAGGCAGCAAATACGGAGATGCTGGTTAAGCAACAGAATGAGCTCCTCATAGATATCAAGGCTATGCTGATGGATCAGAGGAAGGAGCGCGTTAATATCAATATAGACTGATGGATTTCAGAGCAGCGTTTTTGACAGGTTTTCCTCTTTTACCTGTGTCTGCCGGTGCCCTGTTCTTCTGTGTTTCTGTTGGGTCGCCCTTGAGGCAGTAGTTTAAAGGTGTTTCTTTTAGTTTTCTCTACTTAGGATGAAGATATGTTTGTGTCGTTGCCCCCTTTTGGCCTCCACTGTGGCAGAAGGGCTTGTGTTTGTTATGAATACTGTCGTAGGTTGGTGCTTTCTTTATTATGTTCAGTAGCTCTTGTCAAACTGAACAGCATTCAGTTGAGAGCGTGAAAGGTGTTTGGTGGTTTAGGATCCAACAGATCTGGTTTCCCTTCGGGGCAGATTGAGGATCCTCTGTTTTGTACTTATGTTTTCCTGTAGATAATAAAATAACCCAGTTCACAAAAAAAAAAAAAAAAAAAAAAAAAATTCCTATATGAAAATATTATTATCCTTCTTTTATATAAACCCATTATTAATATTATCATCTCTCTTTCACACTATGAACAGTGATAGACTCTCCTAAAACTATCGGCATATACATTAAATATTTAGTACAAATAATATATAGATTAAATGTTATATAAACACAAAAAGGTTTTCCAATCTAAATATGGTATATCCCAACGTATATATGGTATATCCCAACGTATATATTTAGGAATGTATATGAGTATCCCAAACTTCAAAATATTTAACTCAATGCTCCAAAAAATAACATACATTGATTTTGTGTATCACTCTTCATTATTAACGAACTAGGTCTTCTTTTCAGTGAGATTTGCTTTCTTTCGTACAATCTTTATTTCGCCTTGAGGGCCATCATACAGATTGATTTATTTTTCTACAGTATGGAACAATAAGACTAATTATAACGAGCAGGAAATTTTAGGTATATGACAGAAGAAAACGATTATGAAAGCCCAAATTCATGGCAGAAAGGAAGTTATGATCTTTCATTCAGTTGGCGGCATGGCAGTTCGCAGCATGGCAGCATTGCAGTTCGCGGGCCTTCTCTCCCACTTTAAATCCTTCCAAAGAAATTGTGCAGGAACTATTGTCACTACCTTTAAGATGTGTCTCCGAAATGATTATGCGGCCCAATCGCTGAACGACTGATGGATCTGTTGGTCGAAATGACAAGCTTCTCTGCGTAAGGGTTTCTCTATATTAGATATCATTTTGGGATTCAACTGCATTAAGTAAGTCATTCAAACATATGACCATTTCCATGAGAGGAAGTCGTAACTGACTAATTTCTCATGATTTTTGAATAGTTCACTTAGCACTCATTGCATCGGGTGATGCTCACAGGGGTGAAGAAGTGGGATTGAAACTAGTGAAATGTGGAGAATGAATCACATAGCATCAATCATCAATTCCGGGGCTTGCACCCGGTAACCAGGACTTCCCAGGAGGTCACCCATCCCAGAACTCCTCTGGCTCACGCGCGCTTAACTGTGGAGTTTTTCCCCACAATCAAGCCCACTTAGCTTGCTACCCCATTTGCAAAACCTTAGCAAGTATTGTGCCTCATGAACCATTCAAGTAGAGATCCCTTGACTCTTTTTGAATTTAAGTATGGGGATTTACGCAGCGCATTATATTAGATATCATTTTGGGATTCAACTGCGTTAAGTAAGTCATTCAAACGTATGACCATTTCCATGAGAGGTAATCGTAACTGACTAATTTCTCATGATTTTTGAATAGTTCACTTAGCACTCATTGCATCGGGTGATGCTCACAGGGGTGAAGACGTGGGATTGAAACTAGTGAAATGTGGAGAACGAATCACATAGCATCAATCATCACTTCCGGGGCTTGCACCCGGTAACTAGGACTTCCCAGGAGGCCACCCATCCCAGAACTCCTTTGGCTCAAGCGCGCTTAACTGTGGAGTTTTTCCCACAATCAAGCCCACTTAGCTTGCTACCCCATTTGCAAAACCTTAG
>APFE030312370.1:37601-56341 GCA_000404065.3 Pinus taeda
ATTATTATTCATAATAATTCTTTTTAAAATTATTATCAAAATTGATTTGATTTAATAAATGAATCCTAAGGGAGACTAAGGATAAACCTATGGGAGGAATTCTAAAAAGGAAAGAAAAAGAATTAAACCTAGGGAGAAAAAGATATAAAACTAGGGAGAAAAATACCAAAAGGAAATTAACCTAGGGCTAGAATTAACACTAACACCTAGATCTAAAGACAAAAGACACAAGAAAGGAGAGAGATTACTTGTTGGCCATTACTTATTACCAGGGGAAGTTCTTGCGCTTTTTATTTCCTTGATCAAGGGCAGCCAGCTCCCGCTAATCTCCATGCCATTATCTCTGTTCAGATTATGAGGATGTTTGATGATCTCAAGGGCTTCTCTGATCTTTCGTCTCTGGTGTTTCGTCTTTAAGGAGTGCTCTGCGAGGGCTGAAGTACGTGATCTTTCGTTCTTAATATCCGCACCATGTTCTTTAAGTCTTGTCTGGAGGGAACGACCTGTTTCACCAATGTAGCATTTTCCACAGGAACATTCTATTTTATAAACTCCTTTAAGCTGCTGCTTGTCTATATCATCTTTAACAGACCTAAAATTTTGTCTGATAGTACCAGGGGCAGAGAAATGAGTGATAATGTTAATTTCAATAATTAATAATATTAATATAACTATTATAAATTAATTAGTATAAATAATTTTAATATGAATATAATCATTTTATTTCATTATTATTAATTAATTAGTATAATTAATTTCTTATTAAGATTAATATTTTCAATTCAAAATAAAAATAAAAATCTAAAAACATATTAACATTATATAAAAATTTAAAACACATTAATAAAAATTTCAAAATAAATAAAATTAATAGAAATCATTATTAACTCAGCCGACTTGTGTGGTTTTCCAAAAATTTCCATCCTCTATCTATTTACTTCTTCTCCGCTGCTCTTCTGTCATCATCATTCTCTCATCGTCAAGATGGATCCCACTTGGGATTCGAAACGTCGGTTCAAAAATGATACAACTGTGGATTCTCCAGTCAATTACTCAAAAGAATTTATAGTTAATGTTCACTCTTGGGTAGGGAAATTGTGGCCTACACATGCAGTGCACGATAGCCTTGAAACAACTGGTAGAACCCTGGGTTGACAATTAAATGTGGAATTGGCGAATTAAATGATTCATACTTGGACATCAACCTTTTGGCGTCGTTGTTGGGGAGCTTATCAAGGGTGCAAAACGACAACCAACATTGAGCATAGGACTGGTCTCTCGTCCTGGGGAAGGAATCTTGCATCTTGCTGTAGGTCTTGAGTGTTAGATTGTTTGGTTGTTTGGTTCCTTTCTTTTCTTGTGTTTGTAGGATTATTCTCTCGTCCCAGGGAACAAATGTTTTATCACCTCGCTCTAGGTCTAGAGCTTTAGATTGCTTTGTTTTTCTTCTGTAAGTATTGTTCTCTCGTCTCGGGAAAGGAAGTTTTATTTTTCACCCTGTTTCAGGTCCTAAGCTTGATTTCTGTGATTTTTTTTTTTTTTCATTTTTTTGTTTTCTTTAGGGGCCACTCTCTCTTCCTAGGGAAGTAAGTCCTTATCCTCCTTCAGGTCTTGAGATTTTATTTTTCTTGAATTTTTTCCTTTTATTTCATGATTATATGAACAAAGACACCACTAAAAGGGGTAGAGGGAGACTCCAAAAAAGATAAGGGGTTGATTTGGGCAGCAAAATATACATCCAAGAGATCATCTCAAGGGCTGAGTCTAGAGCATCGTCACAAGCTGCTGCTAGGGTAAGATATCATACAAGATCTGGAGGGAAATCAATTTCACAACTAGAACATCTTCCAATAGCAGAAGTGTAATCCGAGGAAGAAGAAGTAGCAAGCAAAGGATTTGAGGAACTGCATATTGTAAGTTTAGAGGAGGAACATTTGAGGGAATTCTTGGCAACATTTAATGAAGGGAGTGCTATTAAACAACTTCAATCACTTGTTATAGAATAGCTAGAGCCAAAATCTATTGAAATTCCAAGTGAGTATTCTGAGATATTCATGGCTCCTGCAACTTGTTCAATTGGATTTCCAATTCGAGATATCAGAGGTCATGCACCTATGAAGCCTATTCCTTTGAAAGCACTACCCAATTTCCATGGTCTTACTTCTAAGGATCTGGACACATTCATTTTTGAATTCAACGTTCTTTGTGAGGGCTATGATTACATTTATGATGCCTAGAAATTCAAGATATTTCCCTCTACTTTGAAAGGCATAACTTTAAGATGGTTTATGGGTTTGGGAGGAAAATCTATTGCTACGTGGGATGATATGAAGATGATTTTCCTTGAGAAATATCACGACTACTACAAATCCCGGGATGTAAAGGATTTTTTTTAAGATTATGCAGAAAGAGGATGAGGATATGGAAGATTTTGTAGAATTTTTTCAATATGGTTTGCAGAGATTCAGCCACAGTGACTTGGATAAGAATATCTTGAAGATCATTTTTCTCAAGTCACTGAGGGAGGAATCTGTGGAGCTATTGAACATAGTAGGGGAAGGAGATATACCAAAGGAGGAATTTGATACCATTTGTGAATTATGAATCAAGTGTTCACGAGGGGCTATGAGACAGAGGTAGGGAATCCAAACTCTCAAAACGTCCAACGGTGGAGTTACAAAGGCTGAAATTTTGAATTTGCTGGACAACCTAAGAACCGATATCTTGAGCACATTGTCATCGCAAATAGATATGTTGTAGGCAAAGTAAAAGAAGATGGAATTAGAGAAGGCCATGTCTATTTTATTCCCTCAATGAAGGAAGAAGAAACTGTTGAAGGAATGCCCATTAAATTCTCTAGAGACTTCTGCGATATGTGAATAGAGTCATTCCACAAGCACTTGCATGTCTCTACTTGCACTGAAATCAGTCTTGTAGGGAATGAATGAAGAAGAAGAAAAACTTTATTTTATGGTATCAAGGAAACCATGGAAACCACAGCCGCTGAATATGAATCAAGGTATGCCTGAAGACCTGTCTCAGTATTTTAATAATATGAATTTTGGTCAGTAATTTGTACCTTTTTCACCTTCTTGTTCGCACTCTTACCAATCCCCAATTCCTTGGCAAACCTTGTGTTCTCCATCTAGTCCAAACTCTTCATGGTCCCATAATTACCGTGGACCTCATCCTCCTCGTCTACAATAATTCTCCCGACCTATCCCACAACAACAACTACAACTGCCTGTTAAAACACCCACTAGTAATCCTCCTCTTCGTCCTCAATTTCCTCGTGACCCCAATACGAATCCAAATAATAGAGTGGCTCAAGCGGTTGAGACACTTAACCTCCTAGCATATATTATTACCACTATGGAATGTAATGAATTAAATCTTCGATTTGATCGGGTGGTCAATACTCAGACTTCACCTATAATTGTTGAGTATACTGATGATGAAGTTTCAGAACGAGAACAAAAAATGATAGGGGATAATGTAGAATAGATTCCTATAAATAATGAAACAACTTCACAAACTATTGTTACAAGAGGATGTCAGATTGGTCCACCCTATATTGATATATTATCTTAGAGCAAACAAAGTATTCATCCTGAATTTGATTTTTTGGGAAAATTGCAGAATTTATTCGTTAAAATTCCATCACTTGGGGATATGAAGGATGTACCAATTTATGCTAACACAATTAAAGAAAATTGTTCTAAGAATCCTAGTAGAAAACCAAAGGACGCACTTACTATTCATGTCATGGGTAAATTATCAGATATAATGCTAGGGAAATCTATACTTGTCAAATACAGGGAGCTTGGGAATTCGATTATGATGGTCCATATTAATGGGGTGGATATACCAAATGAATTGGTAGATTTTGGTGCATCAATTAATGTTATAACCTTTGAAATCATGATTACCTTGGGTTTGCGGAACCTTAAACCAATTCCCACATCCTAGAATTCGTAGATCGGTCTACTATTAGATTGGTAGGTAAGCTAGAAGATATCAATATTTCAGCAGACTCATGGAAATACCCCATTGACCTTTTCGTTTTATATACCCAATCTCGAGCCGGTGGGTACCCTTGATTTTAGGAGGACCTTAGCTCGCAACCACGGATGCTTACATTGGGTGACGGTCTGGAAACATGGTAATATCCAATGGGGAAGTTACAAAGAATCTTATGCTTTACCCCCTATAAAACCAAGTTTATGAAATAAACCCAGATTTACCTTGATTCAAAAGTTTGTACCTAATAAAGAGCCTCAATCTGAAAATGAAGAATTAGACCCATCCTTACCATTAGTGACGCTCTCTGTTTTAAACATGAAACAAATGATGATGTCATTACCACCTTTCTCAGTAATCCTGACTCTGTATCTGATTCAACCCGTCAGCTGTTACAAACTATCATGAGATACAATGTTGAGGAAGATATTGAATGAGAAAAAAAATATAAAATATTCTTGAAATTGTACCTCATAATAGTGTTCCTGTAGAAATTAAACTAGGGAAAACATTGAATATTAATCCTCACCTTTCACACTCTAAATCTGAAAAACTACTAAGGGTCCTTCGAGAGCATCAAAAATATTTTTCTTAGGAGTATACTCATATGAAAGGTATCCCTAACGATTTATGTACTCATCATATATACATTAAAGAGGAATTTCAACCTAATAGGCAACCACAAAGAAGAACGAACCATGCCTTAAAAAGCATTTTCAAAGATGAATTTAAGAAGCTATTAGATGTGGGTTTTATTTATCTGATATAGAACAGTCAATGGGTTTCCTCGCTAGTCATTGCTCCTAAGAAGAATGGGAAGTGGCAGATCTACATTGATTATAGGGAATTGAACAAAGCAATTTATGAATACCATTTCTCTTTACCCTTTATTGACCAAGTCCTTGAGACATTAGCCGGAAAGGAGTTTTTATCCCTTCTAGATGTATTTAGTGGATACAATTAGATACAAATAGCTCCTGAAGATTAGGACAAAACCACCTTCACATGCCCTTAGGGCACCTTTGTCTACCAAGCCTTTCCATTTGGCCTTTGTAACATCCTTGCTACCTTTCAAAGGGAGATATTAGGAATTTTCTCTAATCTAGTTAATGATAATGATGATATTTACATGGAAACCTTTACCCCATATTGGCATTCCTTTGTAGAAGCTTTGAAAAACTTAGAGAAAGTACTTGAAATATGCTAGAAAACACATGTTTCTCTAAGTACACTCAAATTTCATATGATGATGAAAGAAGGGATAGTGTTGGGACACTTGCTTTCAACTACAGGAATTCAGGTTGATCCTGCAAAGGTAGAGTTAATCTTAAAATTTCCTATGCCTAAGACACCAACACAAGTACGTAACATTATTAGTTATACTGGCTATTATAGGTGGTTCATAGATTTTTTTTTTCTAAAATAGAATTCCTACCATTTCAATTAGTATCTAAAGATGCAAAACTTGTTTGGATAGATGATTGTGAAGCAAACTCTGTGGAAATCAAAGAACTATTATGAAAATCTCTAATAGTACACGGTCCTAACTGGAAACTCCTGTTTCACATCTCTATTGATGCTTCTCAAACAAAAATAGGGGCGAGTTTTGGGTAACACGAGGACAATAAGCTGTATGCAATTTAATATGTCAGCAATAATTTGATCCTTGCTAAATTAAATTATATTATAACTGAAAAGGAGTTCTTGGCTGTCACTTATGTTGTTAATAAATTTTGACATTATATCACAAGGTATCCTACTTTTGTGCACATTGATCATACAACTATCAAGTATCTGATGAGCAAACCAATAACTGTTGGTCATGTTACAGGATGGTTACTGTTAATTCATGATTTTGATATTACCATTGTAGACAAACTTGGGAAAGATAACTTAGTCACAAATTTCCTTTCTAGGATGGATACTAGTGATGAAGGTACACCTGTAGAGGACAGTTTTCCAGATTAACATATTTTTGTAATTTCTACTCACACTTTGTGGTATGAAGATATTGCTAACTTTCTTGCTACAGGAAAGGTGCGTGAACACTTGTCTTACATAGAACAATGATGGATTATGCATCATAGTGCTCATTATTCATATATAGAGGGATATCTCATTTACACAGAATGGATTAGCAAATCTGGTGCTATATAAGTGGAGATGACATCTATAATGTCTTGAAAGATACTCATGATGGCCCCTGTGGGGGACATTTTGCAAATAAGCAGACATGCAATAAGGTGTTACAAATGGGATACTATTGGCCTTCTATTTTTCGTGATGCAATGAAATATGTTAGAGGATGAGATAGTTGCCAGTGGATGGGTTAGCCTGGTCGAGCAAATGAAATGCCACTACAAGCCCAAATAGCTCTTGAGCCCTTTGAAAAATCGGTTATTTATTTCGTTGGGCCATTTAATCTGCCTTCACATGAGAATGTTCATATTCTGGTTTGTACATATTACATAACAAGGTGGGTAGAGGCCAAGGATGTGGTGAAGGAAATGGAATGGGTTGTCTCCAACATTTTATTTGAAGAAATTATTACACAGTACGGAGTACCTAGAGATATAGTTGCAGATGGAGAGGCACAATTTACATCACATATGATAGCAGGACTCATGAAGCAATATGGAATCAAGCATAGGGTAACGTCTCCATATCACCCTCAGGTGAATGGTCAAGCTGAAAGCACAAACAAGGTACAAGAGAATATTCTTACAAAGACTATAACGAACCATAGATGGAATTGGGTTGAAAAACGTCTTGAGGCACTGCGAGCATATATAACAACATGGAAGAATGCAACAAGATTTTTACCGTATGAGCTTGTTTAAGGGAAATCACTTATTTCTAGTGGAATTGAAAATTAATATTCTCAAGAAAACCCTTGAAGTAAGTTTAGATATTTCAAAAGCCCAGAAACACCGACTAGAACAGTTGAATGAGTTGGATGAAGTTCGTTTGGTATATGCCAAAAATACTACTGCAATCCAACAAAAACAAACTAAATGGCACCATAAATTCATTAAGAAAAAGGTGTCTCAAAGAGGGGATTGGGCATTACTCTATGATTCTCGGTTCAAGGATTTTAAGGCAAAACTTTGCTCCAAGTGGATGGGACCATATGAAGTTGATATAATGTTCGATAATGGGATTGTTGGACTTATCAAAATTGATGAGACACATACTCCTTTGATCATAAATGAACATCGCCCCAGATTATATCACCCTCAAACTTCAAGAGACTATTTTATTAAATATATATATAATAAATCTGATTTTTAGGTTATTAGTGTAGGGAATTCCTCCTCTGCACCCCTCATGTAATACTATATATATATATATATATATATATAATATATATATATATATATATATCGATAATATTGTTACTACTATATGAATGTTTTTCTTGTAGGTACCTCACTGGTGATGTTACTCCTGTGGTGCTGCTTCTCTAATGATGTCAATTTTGTCTAAGTACTCCACTAATGTTGTTAATCCTCTGGTGTTGTTACTCTAATCATGGAAATTTTTTCTAAGTACTTCATGATGAACCTTGGTATTGCAACAAGGATGCTGCAATTCCGAGGGTTACAGACTTTAATTATCAACCCAAGTTCCTACAAACTTAAGAGGTGTCGGCACTAAATGTCCAGCATACAATGTATCCTTCCTTTACTGTTGTGATGTAATGGAAGGAATGTACTAAAGCCAAATGATAAACTAATTTCATAAAATGAAATGTTCGAAATGGAACCTTAACCTATTGCAAGAAAGAAAGTACAAGGAAAGAGAATGAAATCAAATGCTAAAACACACCATTTTCTAACTAACTGCTAAGAGGCTTTGCTTCAAAATAATTCTAAATTAACATGTATTCAATCCTACTATCCTAAGAATGTAGATTCAAACCATCAAACCTTCTACTATTGTGAATGTAAATGAATAAAATAAATTTGTTTTTCTTTTTGTCTTTTTTTCATGTGAGAGTGTGAAAGCTAATCTCTTTTGGTGATGTGGCAGGTGGTTTGGAGATGATGGTGAATGGTAAAAAGATTTGGGAGACAAGTAGGGACCCTTTTCTAGCTTCCTAGAGGCTTTTTCCTCAATTCAGCCTCAAAATAGGCTTTCCTACACGATGCTACAGTGATTTCGTAGAAGATCCCGTGATTTCCTACAAGATGTACAAATTTACTGTAATTCATTCAATGACCAAGAAAATCAAATCAAAATTGGATGGGACAAATTTTTGTATTAAATAGGATGTCATAGGTCTCCATTCCAAGTGGAATCACTCAAAAAGATGCCTGTTAACCCATGCAAAAAAAATAAAAAACATTACTAGTCAAAAATCTAGAAATTTGAGAACTAGTGAGCTAGTAAATCTAAAAAATTCCTAACCAAATCAAGTACAAATGCAATGGGATGATTTTTTTATGAATTATAATGTTTTTTGATCTTATGCAAGTGGGATTAATTCAATTGAATCTCGTTAGCATGCTCTAAAAAATAGCGGAAATGTGTTGTTCTTTGCTAAAAACGAGGTCCAAGAATCTAGATTTGGGAATAAGAACACTAATCCAAGCAACTCAATGATTATTATAAACTTTGAAATATTTTCCAAGGATGAAATAGTTCTTTTGATCCTGCAAAATAACTTCCATCAACCATTTAACTCAATCCTACAACAGGAAATCATTAATAGTAAATGCAGAAATAGAAAGAAATAAAAATTATAGATGCATGTGGATAAGTAATGAAAAGAAGGAAAGAAAATAATAAAAAAGGGAATTGAGGTTCCTGGGATGGCCAAGCACAAGGGAACTCAGAGGCCTATGGAGGAGAACAATATTTAGAAGTTGAACTGACATCAATCTTCATTATTTTCATCAATAGAATTACATCTCTGCAAGAAAATACAATGGAGCTACAAAAATACAAGCCCTCTCCACAATAACACCAATGAAAATCTTTCCCCAGAGGAACATTCGACTTGGTACTTATACAAAATGATTAGGAATCATTCCCTATTAATGGAGGAAGCTTTCCCCAGCAAACTCCCTTGATTAGTGGATCTAGTCCCTAATACTAGGAATTTGCATTAAATGGAAAGGAACACATTCCTATATTTTCTCAATCATTCACGAGAGGAAAATTCGACTTGGTACTTATAAAAAATGATTGAGAATCATTCCCCCTGGATGGAGGAAGATTTCCCTACTGAAATCCCTTGATTAGTGGATCTTCTCCCTTGATTATGTTAGAGTCGGTCTGGTCAGTCCTCCGTCAGAGATCAAAACTCTTTATGCATTTCATGTTTAGGTGTCCCGCTCCATTCTCCTAGCTGCATTCCGCTAGGGGCATGCCAAAATCTGATGGAGAAGGTCATGATAGTCATTCCCCCTCATGTCTGGCTCCTACTGGCTTAGGTCTTTTGTCAATAATCATCAAAGTCCATGACAGCCAAGGCCTGGTCCTTTAAAGGACAAAGTTCATTTTCGAGGTCTAGGTCTAGGAATTCAGCAATTTGGTATTTGAACATGTCTAGTAAAGACATGTAGCCCAGAGTGAGGCCCTTACACAGTTATGGTTCAAAGAGTTTCATCGTCATGCAAATATACTTCGACTCTTCTTCAAAACTTCATTTTGAAGGAAAGTGAAACAACGTCATTTATGACAAAATTTTCAAAAAGGTCGCCAGTTGATTTTTTCAGATGCAATCATGGTTTCCGTGGCCTAATGTCCTGTCATGCAATCCTTGCAAAGAGTGCCGAGAATTTCATCATTTGAGCTAAAATTTCAAAGGGAAAGTAAAAATCAGTGTGTTTTAAAGTCATTGTAAAAGTGCCAAAACATAACATTAGAAAAATGGGTTTTTGAAGAGGAAAAAATTAAACACATCTCTTCCAAGGATATATATACAAAATTTTATCGAAACCAAAGGCATTGTGCTATTACAAGCCTTGGAGAAGCATTGTAATTGTGTGCATTTGTGAGCGTTTGAAGGAGTTGGAGGTGGTTTTAGACGACACGACACATATAGCCAGGAGAGTGGCGCAGAAGCAGCCTACCCACAGTTTAATTTTTCTAAGGGCATGGCACATACCCAGGGTGCGACGCACTGGGCTTTGCATGCAGCGCATACAGACAAGGGCCCAAACAAGTTCCAATCACTTCCAAATTTTGGTGAAGCATATCAAATTGAGAGGTACGCCTTATAACATCACTTGCTCATCAAATTTTGTCAATGATATGGTGTTTATTGAGATGTTTGAATGTCACCAAAATGCATAATGTCAACCATAAGAATTCACCAAGAAATTGATGTCTAGGGTTGTTAAAATGTGTTGTTAGTGCCAAGGTCTCATTCCACCCACCATTTTCCCCTCACCTATCATTTTCCCATCCTCCCTCTATCATTTTTCCTAAAACCCCTCCCCTAAATTACTACCAAACCCTATCCCCTATCCCTCCACTATTTGGTCAACACAAAACCCCAAACCCTACCCTCTCAAAAACCCCAAAATCCTCCCACATTCCTAACAAATTTATCCCTATAACACCTATCCCCATTTCATCACTCCCTTCCTAATACTCCCTATTTGATTGTTCACCTTGGTGATAGATATCACAAAGGCACCTAGCCTAACACCATCATCATAGGGCAGCCTAATCACAGTCCACATTGCAGTCATGACATCACAACATTCATCTGAGTATGAGATGGAGACACAGAGTGACTCATCCTCAGAAGAGCAGGCTCAGAGGAGACACCACAAGAGTGGCAAACATGTCAGGGATGAACCCACTACCCTCACCGAGTTACAAGCATGTCATCTTGCCATGTCATGCTTCCAGCACCTATCATGTTTTGAATTTTGTCAAAGGGTGGCAAATGTTAGAGTTCATCATGAGTTGGCCAGTTTATTTGTGCTTCATCTACATGGGGGTTAGTCTATCTCGGCCGAGTTCACTCTCACATTGACACCCGAAGCTATATCAGTGGCAACAGGTATACCAAATGTTGGAGAATAGTGGCATAAGAAGAAGAAGGTTGATAGGAAACACTATGAGCCTTAAATCAAGGCCAGATTCTTGAATGAGCTCACAAGAGTCTTTCTCTTGAGATACTTGACAGATGAGTATGCTCGACTCATGAGATTGATCATGAAATACTTCAGCTGTGAGGGGAGGTTCTCTCGACTATATGCCTATCACATCCAGTTGCTCATGCACTTCACCAGGGTGAGGATGATGAACCTCCCATTTTTCATATGTAGGAACATAGAGAGGATGAACACCTTCATGCTGCATAAGACCCCGTAGCAGTAGCTTAATAGTGTGTTTCACTTTTCTCTTATCCGGATTTTGGTAGATCATCAGTTGGTATTGTAGGGCATTTCTTGGGAGAACTTCATCTCCCGTGATTTCTTCAGCACATCACAGGTACTATCAGAGCTAGAGCAGGAGTTGGGTGGTCCTTCTGATCAACATGAGCACCATGAGACCACTACCATGCCAGTTTTTGTTACATATCAGAGAGGCAGTAGGCACTTGTTTGCAGCAGTAAAGCGAGTGTTATCTCCACCGAGGGTGGAAGGGGCCTCGCTTCTGGCATCAACGACACAAGTGCTAGACAAGGGAAAGAAGCCCGTGCATGATGAAGGACCATCAGGTGTGCAGGAGACCGATGTCATCCTCATTTAGGATGATGAGGTAGAGGCAGAAAACGCCAAACTTAGGATGACTATTCAGGAGCAGGACTCGGAGATCCAAGACTTGATACTCAATATGGAGACGGCCATATGGATCATCAGGTATTTGGAGCAGAGGAACAAGAAGGTTGAGGACCAACAGGAAACCATGGAGCTGCAAAGCATCCGTGAGAATCGACAAGCTGCCCAGCAGAGGAGGATTGAGCTCACTACCTTGGAGGAAGAGATCAATAACAACCCTGAGTCTTGGTTAGAGCGGGTCAATCTACACCTGGAGAGACTGTTAAAGAAGGCCAACAGCGAAAAAACCATATTGAGGATGATGGCTTGTCATTACAGGGCACGGAACATGAGCGCAAAGGCTCGAATAAGGAGCTTGAAGTCCAAACTAGGCAGAGCAACAAAAGAGGCAAAAGAGCAAGATCGGCTTCGAATCTTGGCAGAAGCTTCTCTGGCCCAACATAGTGCCTCTTAGAGAAACTCCAGCCCAAATTTCAAGAAATTTGGGACAATTTTGGTCACATGGGAATTTTTTGGCACGAACACAGGTTTTTTCTCTATACGCGCCGTGCCACCGGCGTGACGCATAGGATTGGGAGCTTGAAATGAGAAATTGTTTGTATTTTTGGATTCAATAGAAAAAATCACGACTACTGGCACTCGAGCAAGAAACTTGGGCATGATTTGAGTCTCCAGGAGGTCAGAAACACCCAAAACAATGGCCTCACTACCCCTATTTTGACACACAGGAAGCAGTCTTGGGACAATGAAGCTTTAGAGGGGAAAATGAACTCCAAATTAAAAAATTCCACTTATTTTCGAAATTATATAGGATAGTCTTTCCAACGAGCACACTTGGGTACATTTTGGACTCCTGTAACTGCCTCAAAACGTTTCTCAAAGTCTCGCGACGCATACAGAAAAGGGTGCGGCGCATATAGGAAACAAGGCCCAAGATGCCCCTGTTTCGTGAAATTTACTAACCGACTTTTCATAAGTGGGCCCCCTCATCTACACTTCATTTTTTTGGCACCAAAGGTGGCTTTTAAAGAATTTTCACTGCAGATGGGCATCTATCCAAGTGGCAAAGGAAGGCAAAGGGTCACCCAAGCCATTTGTCATGTTTGTGGCACTGCACATGTAGCTGATGTTTGGCTCTCCACCTTCATTTTGTAATGATTCAAGTAACTCCCCAACCCTTGGGCATTCTATCTCTTCATGGCACATTCTATATATTGTACGAAAACTATTTGCAAAGGGTTTGTTTGCTTATAACTTCTGGGAGACTGTGGGAAAGAAACTTTGTTTCTGCATTGTATTTTTTTTACAGAGAATTAATGAGAGGCAGTGGCTTTGTTTCATGATTTTCGTGTGGTTGTGAGTGTAGAAAATGTGTCTCTTATGTCTCATATGTATCTCGTTATGTTTCATAGTTCATTTCATATTCATTTCTAGTGAAGTTTTCTGAGTTAGCTAAGGTAGAATTCAATTTTATTGCTCTGCCACTGGGAAAATTTCATGTTCAATGTTCATTCTTCTGTTGAAAAGGATTCAGTGTTCACTCTCTTAATCAATCTCTCCATTCTGCACTATCTTAAACTAAATTTCTAGTCTTTCTGCCTACCTTGCCTCACGAAGTAGTCCATGCCTTTGTATTAAGTTCTTTGTTCTTTGAGGTCCATTGGTCCCATATCATCCCAAAAACACAGTCATTCATAAAAATCACTTCTTATGTACATATTCACTTAATAGCCTAAGATAAATAGTTCACTGTAAGTCATCTCAGGCCTTTTCGTTTACCTATCCACTAAGTGTGACTCGGAGAGAGCCCTCTCCTGTTCTGGTAGGGCTAGCTACCAGACTAAGCATGGTTTGTGGTTACCTAAATTTTGCCTTCTTTCAGCCTAAGGCGGATTTAGGTGCTAACATAGTGCTGACTCCGCTGGGGAACAAAATCAATCCCCTTACTTCTTAATAATTCTAAGCTTCTAGATGATAAGTTTAGGATTTGATAGGCTGAGTAAAGTTGGTTGTGTCCTTTGATTTTTCTCAATAGCACGTTGGCTTCTAGAAGATACACCAGAGCTAATCCAGATCCTGACCCTCCACACATCTATGAAAATCCCAATTTGATTTCAAGAATTTGTTGTCAAGAATTCTCTATGTCACCTATGCTCAAATCCCATTCATGCCCGGACATTTCTAAGTATATTGAAGAGCTAGAGTTTGATGAGCAGTTTGAATTATCGTTGTTTGAAAACAAGTCTGAAAGGGTGGTTGACTCTATTGTCCACAATCCATAATTTCTTGTAGACTTGGAGACGAAAAGGGCTAACTGGTCTATTGATAAATACATAGTAGCTCAACTTCAAACTCCAATCGCTAACCCCTTAAAAATTGTGCACACTCCTCCAACACCTCCAAGGACAAATCCACCAAGAGTGATGGCTACCCGTTTTGCACCTCTTGTTTTGCCTCAAGTTTTAGATGATATGCCCGCTGATTACCAAAGCAAAATCCCATTTTTTGATGGCACTCCTAATGACATTACTGCTGAGCAACATGTGATAGAATGGAAGATTTCTATGAACTTCATGAGATCGATGCGGAGAATGTGGCAATGAGACTCTTTGTACATACATTTGTAGGTGAAGTGAGGAAATGGTTCAGAGGTTTGTCGGCTTCTCGTATCGCTACCTTGGATGACCTACAAAGACAATTTTTAAACCACTGGGAAGTGAAGAAGAATCCTCTTCAAATTCTAGCCCAATATGAGTAAATCAAAAGAAACGTTGGTGATTCTGTCCAAGATTACTACACTAGATTCAATACAGTTTATAATGAGATTCCAGATAATCTAAGGCTACTTGTGGGACTAGCTATGTTGAAGTTTACAGATGGTTTTGATGCTGACATGGCTTATCAATTGAGAGAAAGAGAACCAGCCACAATGGAAGACATGCAGAAGATAACGATCAGCGTTGAAGCAAATCTGCTGACCAAGAGAGCTAGAGCAAAAGCAAAGAAGAAGGTCACTGAAAAGGAAGAATCTTCCTTGGTAGATCAACTACTTTAGAAGGTAGAGCAGATGCTTGAAAGAGTGAAACTTGACAAACGGGAGCCACAAGTTAGAAATCCTTACTTCTGTGGCCAGCAACAACACAGTATAGAATAAGACAAAGAGATCAGCAAACTCAAGAGCCGATTGCGCAACAACCAGTATAGATACCTTTGCAGCAAAATTTCATGCATGGACCGGAATCAGATGAAGACGGGAATGTAATAGACAAAGAAAATCACCTCGTTACTCCTTATGATTTTCCTACTTATCTCACTGAAGAGGAGGAGTATGCAGAGAATTCAGCTGCACACAAAGATGTAGATTTCATTCTAGCAAGTGACACCATCTTGGAGGAGCAATCAGATGAATACCAAAGAGGCTACATGAATGCTTTGTCCACCCAACAGCAGCGATATTCACTTAGAAATAGAGATGTGCTACTCAGACCCATTCAGAAAAAAGAAGGATGTTGAAGCATCAAAGAATGATTCAGCAGTTACACAAAGGAAAGGAAAGGAGGCGGTTGATCTGGAGAGTAGCAAATCAACATCAGAAGAACCATCACATCAACAAGTTGCATCAAAAGAAAAGGAGAGGAAGGAAATCCCAGTCAAAGAGGTAGGAAAGATTCCCACTTTCAATTTAGAGAATGAGATTTCTAAATTAAAGATATCCATCCGCTTGACTGAAATATTGAAGAACAACAGTTATAAAGGACAAGTATCTAAAATCTTGAATTTGGACCCAATGTTCGACATGGTGAATGTCGAAGATGATCAACCTGAAATGATTTATGGGCCAGCATCAACTGGTGAGTCTCCTAATAGTGATGTGCCACCTTTTTACATCAGTTTAAGGTTGTACGATTTTGTGTTACATAACGCCATGTTCGATTCCGGAGCTTCTCACAATCTCATGCCTAAGACAATCATGGATAAGCTTGTCCTAGACATCACCCGACAATATCATGACCTCTATTCGTTTGATTCCAGCAGAGTAAGATGTATAGGTCTCATCAAAGACTTGGTTGTGAGTTTGGAACAACTCCCAATGAAGAATGTTTTGATGGATGTTGTGGTAGCAGACATTCCTCCAAGGTTTGGCATGCTTCTTTCCAGGTCTTGGGTAGCGAAACTAAAAGGGACACTATAGCTAGATTTATCTTATGCAACGATTCCAGTATTTGTAAAAATGAGGAAATTGTATCAGGAACAAAAAATGAAGTACATGATCACAAGCAAGGAGAAACCAATAAATCATCCTATTAACTATGTACATACAGATTTAGAGTCTTTTGTTTTGTATTCAGATAGTTTAAATGATATAGATAGTCAGTTGGTAGAAGTAGATAATATTCCAGAAATAACATAAAATTTCAGAGAAGTTTTGAATAAACAAGAACAAGAACAGTAGAACACCATTGAGCAATCAGCTGAAAGCAATGGAAAACAAGCAGACAAGGCACAACAAACAGATTTCCAACACTTGCAAGAGGAGGAAGAAGGTTTGTGGACCATCGATTGTGATGGAGCAATGGGAAATGATGGCGCTGGAATTGCAATTTGGGTACGCAGTCCTTTCTCCACCCCAAAGAACGTCCCCAATAACATGTGGGTATGCTCTTACAAGTTGGCTTTCGAATGTTCAAATAACGAAGTTGAGTATGAAGCTTTGATTGTTGGCCTAAAGATTCTAAGAAAGCTAAATGCTAAGAGGATTTTAGTATATGGTGACTCCGAATTGGTTATCAAGTAGGTCAGAGGCGAATATCAAGAAAAGCATCCCAGCATGCGGGCCTACCGTAATGCAGTCCTAGACATTTTAAAATTATTTTCAAAATACACCTTGACATGTGTGCCTCGTATACAAAATATTATTTCTTATGCTCTTGCTAAGGTAGTGAGTAGTTTGAAAATCCCAATGAACTCTAGCATCAAATTCGAAATTCATATCAAGCATCATCCAACCATTCCAGACAATTAGAGATGTTGGCAAGTGTTCCAAGATGATAAGGAGATTGATGATTTTCTGCAAAGCAAAGGCAAGTTCAAAGAGACCTCAATTGATGAGGAAAATGATGATGGAAAAGGTAATGGTACAGATGAAATGCAGATCAATGAAATGGACCTGTTGCAATTGAAGAATAACGTTATTCCCAAAGGCTTTATACCTCTAGAAGAACTCTTTGATCAATATGATGTAGCCTGCAAGCAACCATTGCAGCCAATAGAGAAGGGTGTGGAAGAGGTCAATATCGGGACAGCTGCAAATCCTAAATTGGTAAAATTGTCCAAAGCATTTCCGCCAAAGATCAAGGAAAAATATATCAGTTTGATGTCTTCATTTGCAGATGTGTTTGCTTGGGACTATTCTGACTTAAAGACATATGACACCCATATAATTCAGCACACTATCCACATCAAGCCCAATCAAAAACCATTCAGACAGAAGTTGAAGAGGCTAAATCCAAATTTGTTGCCATCTATTGAAAAGGAGATCAACATGTTGTACAAATCAGGGATCATTGTGCCAATTAGATTTTCAGATTGGATCACCAACTTGGTGCCCGTAAGGAAGAAAACAAGTGAGATTCGCTTATGCATTGATTTCAGAAATCTCAACAAAGTTTCATTGAAGGACAACTATCCACTGCCCAAAATGGACCATATACTTCAGCGAGTAGTGGGAGCATATTGTATGTCACTGCTTGATGGTTATTCCGGATATAACCAAGTTTCTGTCCATGAGGATGATCGAGACAAGACAACGTTCACCACTCCATGGGGAACCTTTCATTACACGAAAATGCCCTTCGGTTTTGAAGAATGCGGGTGTCACATTTCAGCGTGCTATGGACTTGGCTTTTTCAAATGAGAAGGATGTCTTTTTGGTGGTGTATTTGGATGATTTGATGGTGTTTTCTAAATCTGATGAAGAGCACATGCACCATCTTAAAACCGTCTTCCTAAAGTGCAAAAAATATGGCTTGTCGCTGAACCCAAAGAAAAGCTTGTTCGTCATGGAAGAAGGCAAACTACATGGGCACATTATCTCAAAAGATGGCATCCGTATTGACCTTGCACGTGTGAAAGCAATTCAGCAAATAGATCTGCCCCAAAATAAAAAAAGAGACACAATCATTCAATGCTAAGATGAATTTGCTACACCACTTTGTACCCAATCTTGCTGAGCATCTAAGAGAGATGACAAACATGCTAAAGAAGGAAAGCCAAGTGAAATGGACGGAAGAGGCTGTAAAATCTTTCAATTTGGTCAAATTGGCTCTTTCCTCAGCTCTAGTTCTAGTCAGCCCAGACTACACTCAGGATTTCATATTGTTTTCATTTGCTTTGGAACATACTATGGCAGTGATATTATTGAAAAAGAGAGATGATCATGAAAGAACCATTGCATTTTTCAGCAGAGCTATAAGAGATGCAACTTTAAAGTACAACATCATTGAGAAGCAAGCCCTTGCACTTGTGAAGGCATTGGAAGATTTCCGGGTGTATATTCTACATTCTCACATTCTAGACTATGTTCCTAACGCTTTTGTAAAAGATGTTTTAGTGCATACCAATCCAGAAGGAAGAAGAGACAAGTGGATTGCAGTCTTGCTCAAATATGATTTGGAAATAAAGTCCACAAAGCTGGTGAAAGGATAGGGATTGGTGAAGCTAATGGCTGAATCAAACTTGTATGCCTTGGACATAAATCTGATCGCCACTATGTCCAATGAGAATAAGGAAGAATCGTCATTTCAGGTATCGGAAATGTTTGCTCTTTCTCCATGGTATTCAAATATCATATATGTGCTCAAAAATTTGTCACCACCGCCCGGCATGACTAGAAACAAAGCGAGAACACTCAGTTTGGAGGCTGCCAAGTTTTGGATTCTTAATTTAGCACTATATTGGAAAGATCCTAGTGACCTC
>APFE030312377.1:1992-37477 GCA_000404065.3 Pinus taeda
TAAGGTAATAGCTAATGTAAATATTGTAATTAAGTACTAGTTATTATTATTATTATCATAATCAAATAATTATAGCAATGCTACTAACTACTAAATATTAAAAAGGGAAAGGGAAATCTACCACTAATGGCTATGCCTAATATGTATTGTTAACCTTAATTTCTCTGATTAGGGGAAGCCAGCTTCCACTAATTTCCATACCATTGTCTCTGTTGAGATTATGGGGATGTTTGATAATTTCAAGAGCTTCTCTAACCTTTCGCCTATGATGTTGCTCTTCCCTTGCGATAATTGAGGCATTTTCCAAGCAGACATGGTGCTTTGTTTTTTAGGAGTGTTCTGCCAGGGCCAAGGTACAAGACCTCTCATTTCTGATATCAACTCCATGTTCCTTGAGTCTTGTCTGTAGGGAGCGACCTGTTTCACCAATGTAGCTTTTTCCACAAGAACAATCTATTTTATAGACTCCTTTGAGCTGATGTCTATCAATGCCATCCTTGACAGACCTCATACATTGTCTAATAGTTCCCGGTGCTGAGAATTGTGTGTTTATGTTTTCTTCCTTAGGATTTTAGCAATCTTAGCAGCTACTCCATGAATATAAGGTAGAAAAACCCTACCACACTGAGGTTGGTCTTGAGCCTTAGGTTTATGAGATAACATTCTTCTTTCAGCTTTTTCTATAGCTCTTTTAACCTCTTTTTCTTTGTAACCTATACTCTTAAAGGTTGAAACTAAATGTTTCTTTTCTTCATTCAGATGTTCAGCGTCAGAGATTCGAAGGGCCCTGATAGCAAGAGTGTTTAAAACACCAAGTTTCTGGGCTGGGTGATGGTGGGAATCAGCATGGAGGTAGTTTTCTGTGTGGGTCGACTTCCTGAAAACCTTATGCCTTAAAGAGCCATCCTCTTTCCTGATGATGAGAATGTCTAAAAATGGGATGCTCATGTTTTCTTCAAGCTCCATGGTAAATTTTATTTCTGGTGAGATAGAATTTAGGTGAATAAAAAACTTGTCAAGCTTTGCTTTACCATGTGTCCATTTTATATTGGCATCATTGACGAATCGCTTCCACCAAGATGGCTTCAAATGGTAAGATTCCAAGGCTTTCTTTTCAAAGTATTCCATGTATAAGTTGGCCACGATTAGCGAAAGGGGTGATCCCATCGCCACACCAGATGTCTGCTCATAATATATTCCTTGGAAGGTGAAGACAGTTGATCGCAAGCAAATTTCAGCCAATTTTGCAATTCCTGGATTAGTGATATCTTTTATAACCTGAATGGCTTCATCAAGAGGAATCTTGGTGAATAAGGACACTACGTCAAAGCTAACAAGGATGTCATCACGTTCTATCTTCTCATTTTTAATAAGATTCACTAGCCTCTTTGCCCCTCTGAATGATTTGCAATTGTTCATTTGCTCTTCTGACTGGGTTTGGGTTCCTAAGAGCAAATGTATTAGGAAGACTTGCTTTCCTAGAACTCTACTCAACCTTCAGTTTGGATATTTTAGTAGCCAATGACTCTATCATTTTATTCATTTTGTCTATTTTAGGTTTTGAAGATGAAGAAGAAGAGGAAGACTCACCTCTCTACCTTCTTCTATCAGCATGTCCTTTGAGTTTCTCTGCAGCCATGATAATGGATTCCACCTCCAAGGCCGCATCTTGCATTTCAGCTAGAGAAGCACATCTTTTTTCTCTTAATAGCAGGCAGAAATCAAAATCAAAGGCATTGGCATAGGTGAGTTTGGAAGAGGTGGGGCAGATGGTATCTTACTATACATACGATTGAATCTTTTATTAAAATCAGATAATGATTCCCCATTTTCCCTTTTTAGGTTGCCAAAATCGGTATGGTAATATAGAAGGTCTTTCTTATCTCCCCAGTGCTTTAAAAACACATCATCTAATGCTTCAATGTCTGCTATAGACCTAGAGGTCAGCTCTCTGAACCATTTTCTAGCCTCTCTTTGGACAAATACTCTCATCCACACATCATCTTCACTGATATCTAGGTTATCAGCATAGCTATAAAAAGACTCAAGGTGTTCTTCAGCTATTACTCCCTTTGTACCAGTGAACTTAGGCATGTATTTCTGATATTCTCCTGTAGGCATGGAATTAAAAGGGATATGCAGGACTAGGGGTCCATACCTAGTAGCTATGATTATTTCCATTTTGGTAGGTGCTTGTGGGCCTGCCATCACTGGGGTAGATGAAAGGGTACTGGCAGTTTGGAAGGTAGGGAGCTGAGAAATGACTAACGGGGCTAAAGGAATATGATGGACTGGAAGGGAGGTTTCCTTTGGAATGAGACCCAAAGGGGAACTTATTGAACAAGGAGCTTTATGAATCTCTGAGGGTATTCCTTCATTGATAATGATAGGCTCTATATTTTCAACATATGCATGCTCAGCTACAAGACTTTCTTGCAGAGATACATAAGATTGTTTAGGCTTACCTGATCCTAATGCTCCTTTTCATGATATCTTTCTCTACTTGACAATCTTCTCAGGGTCAGGCACTGGGTCAGCTAGTGTTTTCTGAGGATTTCTCCGAGTATGTCTCACAAACTGAGCCAGAACTGTAATGTGGAGTCGCTAAGAGGTTCGGCCTCTCGTAGAGTCACCAGAAAGATGATTACAACCAAAAATGTGTCCAGAATTTGTCTATCATCAAAACTGGATTTGTGTCGTTCTCCCAGGGAATCTAAGCTTCAATCTCCTCTCCCCGGAAACGACGCCAATTATGTTAGGATTCCAAGAAACTCTCCTAGGTTGTAGCTCGGAGATGCCTGGTAACATATAAATTCAACTATTGTTGCAGGTTTAATGGAAGGAATGATGGTTTGGTTCAAGCCAGATAACCACTTCTACTTTGTTTCAATCTAAACATGCATGAACACCCTCAGACTACAAGGCTTTAGACTACCAATGCTCACAATTTTAGATATTAGGTGAATATGGAGAATACTAACCACACCAGCAGATACACAAGACCATGTGATGTTTGGCTGCAACTAGTAAAGAAACCTGTAAATCTAATCTATCAATGCAAAGACAGGATGACAACTCTCCTGCATTAAATAGAAAGAAACCTGAGTAGCCTATTCAATGATACATACAAGATTTTAACACAGAGATAAGATGACAGTTATCTAGTGATAAACATCAAAAGATCAGGAACACAGCATATCAAGCACAAGCTTGGAACAGAGGAAAATGGATAGTGAGCAGTTAACAACAAAAGAAGCTTGTATTAGCTGAAAATGAAGATGAGATGCTGCAAGTGACAAAATGTCTACAGTATCTAGAAGTTGAACCTTACATCAAATGCCAACCTTGATTACATCTTGCTTCTGGATATTTATAAGTTTACAATACTATAGCACTTAGTCGTTTTAGGTATGGAGGGGTCATAATTGACCACCAATTGCATTTAATCGGCTGATGGAGTCTCTGAATGTGTTTGCTTGCTTCAGTGGATGAATATGATCTATTCAGGTGTTGTGCTGTCCTTTTAGGCTATTGAAGCGCTCGTACCGGTGGACTCCATGACTGATAAATTCAGTTATAGGGTCATGTTTGTCCTTTTCTTCAGTTGGCCATGCTTTCTATTAAATATGATTGTTGGGGGCCTCACTGTGACTGAGGATGGCGGAGCTGGTCATCTCCTTCTTCGGGCAACAGAGTGGTCAGAGGACATGGAATGCATGGGTAGGTGGACGATTTGGGTGAGCGAGAAGAATGACCATCGGATCAGGGAGATGAACGGCAGAGATGGCTCGACGGAGGCTATCGGCTAAGATTAGAGCAGGGTGAGCCGGGCGGTTGGATCTTAAGTGGACAGATCGGATGGTCATTGAGCTACGGAACTGCACAGACGTTTAACGAGTGAGGTGGATTGGTCAGGCAGTAATGGTATTCATCACACCGCTTTCGGGCATTAAGCGGTAATGCCCAAGGTCGAGTGATTCCATTCAACGATCGACATGTACAGCGGATGAGAGAGAAAAACCACTCTCATCGCACACTATCACTCGATTACATTGCCGACACGATGAGAGTGAAGACCGTCAGATCTTGGAGGGGATGATCTGATGGTGGGGAGTTGTGGAGCGGGTCACCTTTATTGGGTGCGATGGGAGACATTGGATCAGCGAGGTGATCAACAGTGGGGATGTGGCATGACGAGTTATGAATGCGCGAAGACATATGGTAGGGTTTTATGGTAGGTTTGGGGTTTTACGCTCGAGGCTAAAGTCAAAAGGGGTTATTTTGTTAGGTTAAGGAGGCAAATAGGGAAATGGAGATGGAGGAGAGTAAGCGAGGTAGAAGGAAAGAAGAGAAGAGTGACCAATGTGAAACCCCTTCTTTGGACGTAACAATTAGGCCATGATCTTTTCTGATCTTAGAATATCAGCGTTGCATAGTAGAGTTAATAGGTTTTAATGGCTTGCTTGTTGGCCATGCAGGTGTGTAACTGAGCTCCGTTTGTTGACCTCGCGCCCTGACTCCTATGCTTGAACTGGGTAGGGTCGCTCCTTGATAGTTCTCTGTTTGTCTGTCTGAAGTATTTTGTTGTCTGTAGGGTTTTATGGGTCTATAGTCAAGGTTTGGCTTCGGCCTTACTGTGACTGCGGCCTTGTTGTGTGTATGCTTCCATTGTTCAACTTATATTTTGTAATATTGTCAGTCATGTGGTGACTTGATGTTTGTATTTGCACTGTTAATGGAGGAACCCTATTCTAAGGGCTTGCCTATGCTTAGTGACTGTATTTTGGACAGTTGATATTCGATACCGATATCTATATCTATATATAATAGATATAATATATATAATATATATATAAATATATATATATATATAATATAATATTACACACTGGTTTCATTTTATCATTAAATAGAAATGAAAGGGATTTGAATTCTGTTGGTACCTATGAATGTTCGCTTATTCCTTCGATAGTGATCTTCTAGTTTCTTCTGCAAACCCGCTCTGTTATCTTGTTGAACCTGTATGGATGCTCTTCTTGCTTCTGTGCTTACTGTTCATTGTCTGTCATCATTATGCTATGGAAAAGAAAAATGAATTTAACTGAATTATGCAGAAAGATACTTAAGTTGCAATGTATATGGGTTCGAATGTATTTGTCCTTCAGAATGTTTCTGTGTTTCTCTCTATTCAATACTATGATGGTTAAAAGATTATAGTAGTTGTTTCATTTGTCTGTTTTGTAAAGATCACTGGACAATTATCAAAATGCCAGTAGTTACATTTGGTTATTTCTGGATAACTGTCCTTTCTTGACTGTAATCTAAAAGTAAAGTTTAAATAAAACTAAAAATAAAAAGAATGTAAGCAAAAACTAACAGTGGGCTGAGACAGTCGTTCCTAGAAATTTAAATGAAAATAAAAACTAACTGAAACATATCTGTTTGCAAAGACAAACACTTTAGCCATGACCTCCCTGAGCTGGATGCTCTTGCATTAGTAAATATCTCCATGCATCATAGCAATTGTATCAAAAAATTGCAATGAACTAAGTAACTATCTTCATGCCTCATAGCAATTGTATAAAAAAAACTGCAAATTAAGTAAGTAAATATCTCCATGCATCATAGCAATTGTATCAAAAAAACTGAAATTGCAAATCGAGTAAGTAAATATCTCCATGCATCATAGCAATTGTATAAAAAAAACTACAAATTGAGTAAGTAAATATCTCCATGCATCATAGCAATTGTATCAAAAAAATTGCAAATTGAATAAATATCTCCATACTATGAAACTAACTAATAATGAAACTGAAGAAATAATGAACTGACTAAATATCTCCATGCATCATAGCAATTGTATTCTATTTTATATTATTAATAAAAAATACTACTTTATATTATTAATAAAAAATAAAAAATTGGTAGACCTCTTTATTTTTATTCTTTATTTTTTTCCTCTAATGCTGGCTTCTATTAATACTAAAGACCAGTACATACTGAGTGAATATCTCCATGCTGTGAACTGATATATGCATGCTATGAACTGAGTAAATATATTTATGCTATGAACTCAGTAAACTGAGTAAATATATCCATGCTATGAAGTGAGTAAATATCTCCATGCTATGCACTGATATCTGCATGCTATGAACTGAGTAAATATCTCTATGCTATGAACTCAGCAAACTAAGTAAATATATCCATGCTATGAAGTGAGTAAATATCTCCATGCTATGCACTGAGTAAACTGAGTAAATATCTTTATGCTATGAACTGAGTAAATATTTCCATGCATCATAGCAATTGTATCAAAAAAGTGCAATGAGCTAAGTAAATATCTCCATGCATCATAGCAATTGTATAAAAAAAGAAAACTGCAAATAGAGTAAGTAAATATCTCCATGCATCATAGCAATTGTATCAAAAAAACTGCAAATTGAGTAAATATCTCCATTCTATGAAATGAATAAATATCTCCATGCATGACTAAATATCTCCATGCATCATGCATCATGCATCATAGCAATTGTATAAAAAAAAATCCTGCAAATTGAGTAAGTAAATATCTCCATGCATCATAGCAATTGTATTTAAAAAAAACTGCAAATGTATAAAAAAATACAAATTGAATAAATATAAACTACAAATTAAATAAATATCTCCATGCATCACAGCAATTGTATAAAAAAAACTGCAAATCGAATAAATATCTCCATGCATCATAGCAATTGTATAAAAAAATAAAATTGTAAATGTATAAAAAATTGCAAATTGAATAAATATCTCCATGCATCATAGCAATTGTATAAAAACACTGCAAATTGAATAAATATCTCCATGCATCATAGCAATTGTATAAAAAAAAATCTGCAAATCAATAAATATCTCCATGCATCATAGCAATTGTATAAAAAAAACGTATCAAAAAACTGCAAATAAAAAATTGCAAATTGAGAAAATATCTCCATGCATCATAGCAATTGTATCAAAAAAACTATAAATTAAGTAAATATCTCCATGCTATGAACTGAGTAAATATCTCCATGCATCATAGCAGTTGTATAAAAAAAACTACAAATTGAGTAAATATCTCCATGCTATGAAATGAGTAAATATCTCCATGCATCATAGCAATTGTATCAAAAAAACTGCAAATTGAGTAAATATCTCCATGCTATGAAATGAGTAAATATCTCCATGCATCATAGCAATTGTATAAACAAAAACTACAAATTGAGTAAATATTTCCAAATGCATCATAGCTATTGTATAAAGAAAAGCTGCAAACTGAGTAAATATATCCATGCATCATAGCAATTGTATCAAAAAAAAAATTTGCAAAGTGAGTAAATATCTCTGTGCATCATAGCAATTGTATCAAAAAAATTGCGAGGTGATAATGCAAGTACACATTATACTTATACAAGCAAGAATCCAGATAAAGGATTGTAAAGTGCCGAGAGGCGATAATGCAAGTACACCTTATACTTATAAGGAATCCAGATAAAGGACTATAAAGTGCCGAGAGGCGATAGTGCAACTACGCCTTATACAAATAAGAATCTAGATAGGGGCGATAATGCAAGTACACCTTATACTTATACAAGCAAGAATCTAGATAAAAGATTGTAATACTCATTGTCTCTACAGAAAATATATTCAAAAATAGGAAATAGGAAAAACCTAGTTCCAAAAAGTTTCAATATGGCACACTGTCTCTACAAAAAAAATGTTAAAAAATAAGAAAAATAGAGTTTAGAAAGTATCAAAAAATAAGAAAAATAGAGTTCAAAAAGTATCAATATGGAAGGTTGATCACTCCAACTTCTTTAATGTGCGAAATGCATCCAGTGTGAAATGCATGATCCCATATTTCCCCATAAGCCCACTTAGAAACGATATTGAAAAATATAAAAAATAAGAAAAATAGAGTTCATAAAGTATAAATATGGTAGACTAATCACTCCAACTTCTTGAATGTGTTGATCTACTATGAGTTTGAAATGTGTGATCCCATATTGCCCTAGAATCTTATTTATCCATCGAGCAAGTAAAGGTGGATCAAATGTATTGTGACCCAGAATACTTCCTATGAGGGATTGTGAGTATCCATAGATATTGATGTTGTTCAATTGCTTTTCTTTGGCAAAACAGAGCAACCCCCAAAGATTTATGGTTTCTGTTCTAGTGTTGGTTCCAGGACTCCCATTCCAGTGTCGGATGTAACTGATATTGTTGTTAGGCTTGAGAAATGCTACATAGCCACACATGCCTCTTTGAGAAGATCCATCAAACCATCCTGCATATTAATTGTAGGAGAAGATGAAATCTTTACCCTATTCCTATTTGAATGTATAGGTGAAGGAGAGGCACCCGCCCAAATGTAGCAAATTATGTTTGTATCAATTGGAATGCCTTCAAATATGTGTTTATTCTTGTTGACACCTAATCATTGGTATTGGGTGAACACTTGTAAATAATGTAAATAGTAAATAATGGAAAATAAAGAGCCATCTAGAGGTGAAGCCCAAGAGTCACTCCTTCATGTATATAATCATGAGTAATCTTGATGAATAAACATAATTCATTTGAGGAGTTACCTACTAGCCTGACATGGTATCAGAGCACAAGTCCCAGCCACTATTTTTGGCTTCCTTCCTGCTCTTGTATCTCCTTCCTTTTTTTGTTATGCATTTCTGCAGACTCACATATCCTTCCAAATTTGTGCATTCCATTCTAACTTTTGAAGAGTCAATTTACTGCATCGATTTGTTGCATTATATTCTAACTGTTGAATGGTGTGTTGTGGCTAGTGTATTGAAGTTGAAGGTGTTGTGGTGACTTGGATTACCTCCGTGAATGGTATTAATGTAAGAACATGGCTAAATGGCATTGTATGCAATGTATTTTTTTGGGCACCAAATAGAGTTAAACATCAAGCTTTATGTGTGGGGTCCTCCTATCCTCCCTCCAGATGTGTGCGTTGTGTGTATACTATGATTGTATTACGCAGTGGTATATACCCACGTCGACCTCGCTGTGGGTGCCAACAACCATACCATAAATCACTCTCCCCTAAACAGCCATACCATAAATCTGCATAGTTAATACCTACTGGGGTAAGAGAGGCTCAAACTCTCGACCTCCATATTCCTTAGCCTCTAGTATCACAATTAATATCTCCATACGCTTGGTATCATTCCATACACTACCATACTGACCTCCATATGCCTCGACCTCCATACCTTTGCATAATCAGCATTTCCATATACACCTTCACCCCTCTATGCTACCATATGTTGTCGACTACCGTAAGTTTTTGACTCCGCATACCATAACATATAAATGCAGTTTTTATGTGACTTCTCTGCACAGTTAATACCACCTCCTCCCTCTGTTACCACTGGTTATTACCTCCACCATATACACCCTCCCTCTGTTACCACTTGTTAATACCTCCACTATATACACCCTCCCCTAAATACTCCCTCTGCCATATATATTATCCCCATATACCACTTCCCCCAAATAATATTTCTGTTTTACTATATAAAAGTTCATTTTTCTACACATATTACCATCAAAAGTGCAATTTCTTATAGTCTATTAGCACCAAAAGTATTTTTTTTACAATACAAAGTTTTTAAAATGCATCCATTAATATCTATTATGGGAGTGGTTCTCACCGGGAGGGAAAACTATATTGAGTGGTCTCAGAAGATCAAACACACTCTCATTTTCAATGAGCTGTGGAAAGGAGTTTGTGTAGGAGAAGGAGATAATGAACCTACAAAGCCTACCTCATACAAGGAATTCACCATTTGGGAAAACAAGAACATCAAGGCTTATGCCTTGATTGCAGCATCTGTAAATGAAGAGGTGAGTTGCCATATTTCACCATTTTCAAATGCTTCTGAAGCCTTACAAAAGTTGACGGAACTCTATGGCTCACACTCTGTGCTTGAAGTTATCTAATTGATTATTAAATTGTTCACTCTTGAATTACAAAATGATGATACTCTTGCTCTAGCATCAGAAGTAAAATCTATTGTGCATGATATCAAAATCACTAATGTTGAACTAGACATTCCTCTTATAGCTTTTGTCAAGGCACTTTATCCGACTTATTCAAATTATCTTGAGTCATTGCAAGCAAATGGAAACCTCAAAGAGATTACCTTTGACCCCCTTGTGAATAAATTTGCTAAGAGAGAAATATTTTGGGAAGAAGACAGCTCCTCGGTCTTCTGAAGCATTGTGTGTCTTGCACATAGAGAGAAGAATCATGCTCAAGATTCTTCCAGAGGAAGAGATGGTCAAAGAGGAAGAGGAAGAAGAAATTTCAGAGGTAAGGGGGAATGTTGACACCTAATCATTGGGGTTGGGTGAACACTTGTAAATGATATAAATAGTAAATAATGGAAAATAAAGAGCCATTGGGAGGTGAAGCCCAAGATTCACTCTCTCATGTATATAACCATGAGTAATCTTAATGAATAAACACAATTCCTTTTGGAGGAGTTACCTCCTGGCTTGAAATTTCAAAGGAGGGGGGGCAGACACTCTCAAGGAGAAAAATCTAATCTTCATTACATACATTGCAATAGAGATGGATCACATGATGCATCCACATGTAAGTTTCCTTGGGAAAGAATTGAGCAGGAAATAAATCAACCCAAAGGTAAAACCAATGACAAAGAGAAAGGTAAAGCACCTTGTTACACATCATTTTGTCACCGTCCCTGTACTCCCTGTCTAAGATCTTGGAGGACCTCTATAGTGAACCTGACATGCTTTCCCATCATGAAGAAAATCCCAGTATGTCCCTCCTCATGAGAAGAATAATTCCGCTTTGCATCATTTCCCAAGAATCTTCCTTTTATCCCAGTTTACAAGACCAACGCTACTAACTAGTTTCCTCCTCGCATTGATTTGCAGAGATTAAAACTAGCCCTCATGCTATATGGAGTGAATGAGACTTTTTTTAGTCACGTCAATCCTCGTTTGGAAGGTTTTTTAAATATGGAGCCAAAGCTTCCATGTCTAGAAGCTTTGTAACAAAAGTCTGGTAGATGGTTGGGCCGGATGGAGCCGAAGAAGTTAGTTTGGGCTCCTTTCCCCTACTAGGATGGAACAAACTTAATAGATAAGATCTTCTCCCATGATGAGAGGAACCATCTTCCATCCATCCAAGCTATAAAAACCTCTCTTTTCCCAAGCTAAACTAGTTTTGGAGTGAGTTTGAATGATCAACATGTCATCTATAGCTTGTAGCTTTCTACTGTATGTTTGAGGGAGAATAGTGTGTTTCTGGTTTGGTTTGAGACTAGAGGGAAAGAGGCCTTACAACTTCCATTGTTGGGGTTATCCTTTAAGTGCTAACAGAAGTGTGGGAACCCGGATATGTCAGAGGAGACCAGCAACATCAAGGCACCGGTTATAATCTCTTTCTTATTTATATAAATGCAACTATTGATTGATTTCCTGCATGAAGTGTCATTTTACATCCTTACAGCTTAATGTTCCTTGACCTATTAAGTAGGCTGAATACAATATTGTATTCTATCACGTTTTTTTTGTTGTTGTTGTTTGCTTGTTTCAGGTATTCGAAGGAAGGAAATATAAGATAGCTGGAGTGAGGGAGCAAGATCACCACCAAGCGGAATAGCGTTCTACGAGGTAGGCCCTCTTAATTGATTCTAGCTTAAGGAGATTTTCCATAGATTGTTTGTTTGTGGCTAGACTCGCTCTCTCAAGCTAGAGGAATTTTGTGTGTCCACACCGAGAATTTACTTGCACCACACACTTGAATCCGCTCACTATGTTGTGGCACATTGTAATATTGGAGTAAATGAAGACTTGTTTAATGCTTCACTTGCTTCTTGGAAAAATGATTGGTTTCTTGATTCAAGAGAAACTTACCACATGAATGTTAGAAGAGATTTTTTTGAATAATTTACTGACAATTTTGATGGAGCAGTATACTTTGCACACAAATAAAAACTCAAGCCACCAAGGCTTGGCACAATCAGACTCAAATTGCCTAGTCTTCGAGACTTTATTATGCATGATGTTTTATATCTCCCACAACTGAGGAGAAACTTGATTTCCTTGTTCCACATCCACCAGCAAGGACACTCCATTCATATGTTTGATGGCAAGGTTGAGGTGAGAAAAGCATTAGATCACTCACTTGTCATGACAGGGAATAAAGACTTATGAAGCTTCAAGGTACCTTTGCTCATGCACAAAATTTCTCATATAGTTCTCATTATGATGAAGGTACATTTCCATCAAGTCTTTTATGGCATGCTATATTTGGACACTTGAACTATGACAACCTTCGCTTGTTCAAGAAAAATGGTGTTACTAGTTTGCCTATAATTCCTAGGAAATTGTTGACAATATTGGACCCGCCAACATGTTAGGGGATCTCCCCGGTAAGAAGTCCCAACTAGAACTCATACCATTTGGTGTAGGAGTCCCAACAACAGGTTGTATGGTATTTCCTTGACCGTGGTTGTGCGCAGAGGTAAGTAAGATTTCCTTGTTGGTAGCAAGGGTGTGACATGCACAGCAAGCCAAGGAAGGTGCATGAAGGGTTCTAACACACGAAAAGTGGAATAAGTGTGCCCCTTGGAAACTTGTGGAAACACACGGCTTGGAAGTGAAAACACAAGAAAAGATACATCAAAAGCTAGAAAGCAGGTGAACCAATGATCCAAAGTGATGGTTAAACCAACATCATGTCTCGGTAAGATTCATACATACATATATAGAAAGAGTCCATACATACATGCGTAAGAAAACAACTACATTTATCATTAGAGTAACCAAGACAACTAAAATACAATAACAACATATGCATGAAATGTGTTGGCTCCTTTATATTAAGAAAGTGAAACTTCCAATCATACATACAACCATGCACAACTTTTAGTCCCACTAACAGAATGTTACAGTCACTGTCACCTACTCTGTCAAAGAGATATACTGGCTCTGCACCGTGGAGAAGCCAAGGCTCATTACAATACACTCCAAGCTTTCTCTAAGACACACCTATATGAAGCTTGGCTCCCAAGAGCCTCTATAATGAGTTATGAGGTTCTATAAATAACAAAGGGCAAGGTGACCCTCGACATTCCATTTGTGACTCTTCACCTACCCTCATGACTCTTCAACTACTACACAACTATTACATTCGAATATCAACACTTGGTCTTTCACTTTTACAACATGTTACATTACAATATGCACATGTACCCATGTGAGACAAAATAGGCTTGAGTAAGCCATGCAATACATCACTAAGTCTAGGAAAACTATGGGAATACTAATTCTTTGACATCCTCGCAATGATTGATGGTGGCAAACTGATGCCAGGCTTGGTAGTCCGTGATGGTGTCCGTGTAATCTGTGGTGACATCCTTTTGGAAGCAAACTCTTGCCTCCATTGCATCTAGGTACACTGGTTTGGCTCCTCTGTCCAACTCATCTAATGACATGAGCATCATAGCCTTGAGTGTAGCCAAACCAGCAACATATTGATGCATAGTGTCTGCACTGATCTCCGAGTCTGTGCTGGTGGCTATGCACATCAACTTGTCGAACCACATGTCCAGCTCCAATAAGACTTGGTTCTTTATCTTTGCCTCGATGAGTGTGCTAATGGATGGGATCACATGTGTGCTTGCAATGACATCCATGCTCTTGAACACCTATGCATGTGATCAACAACACTGCTCACCCTGTCTACTCTGTGCTATCTACTGGGATAGGTTTGTAACTTGTATGGGTGCAGTTTCATCAATTTGTGCATGTTGCACCTTCTGTTGTACCTGTTCCTATTGTGCTTCATTCTCTCCTCTACGTAGCTCCTGTTCTTCCCTGAGTTACCGCTTCAACTCCCGCATCTCCTTCTCTGTTTCCTCCATCCTTTATTTCTCTCTTTTCCTTTGCGTGATCCTATTGTCATGTTGTCAACTCTTAGCCTCAATATCCAAATATGCTTTCATCACAAGTGGATCTGCTTTGAGCTTGCAGCTCTGCTCTGCCTCTGTGCTGTCAACAACCTTCCTCCTTCCTTGGTTATGCTCAGGTATGCTACGTTCTACTGTTGTTGATGGTGCTACTCACTACGATGTCTTTCCCATTTCATATGGATATCCTTGTTTATGACCAACTTGGTGTCTTCATAGACAAGCAAGCTCATAGACTCTTGCTCAACTGCATCCCCAATTGCGCTCTTAACAGTGTCCTTTGACTCTAGTCTCCTGGAGGCCATTGTACCTGTGCTACTGAGAGGCAGATGAACACCTGTGATACCTGGAGGCATAGAAACACTCATGGCAAGCAATCTTTCAGTTGAAAACCAACAAAAAAACTTGAGGAATAACTTGCCATATACCTGTGTGACTGATTATGAAGATTACGCAATTTCCACCAGGAGGCTGGGAGACTGACTGACAAAACTACGCAAGGCACAGCCTGGGTTGTTAGGAGGCTGACTAACTTCTAGAACTACACAATGTGCAATCTAGCCTAACCTGCTGAGGATTGAAACTGTGCAATGTGCAATTTTAGTCAACAGTGACATGCAAACTAGCAAACTGCATTGCGCAATTTCTGGGGCCAACAAGCATTACCTCCCAAAATTGCACAAATCAATCCTGGAGGCTAGTGCTAGCCAATTTTGCACATTTTCTAGGCGGAAGGGAGAGCCTTCATTCTCAGGGATGTGCATTGATGGCTGGGCAAGACAAGGTTCAGGCCAAGGCAGCCCAGACCTGCTTACGGGCGACTGAAAACATGAGAAGTTTTGAATGCATGGTGAGATTGAGTGTAAGTGAGAGTGAATGATCATGCATGCAAAAAATGAGCGCAAGATTTAGAAAATGGGAAAGTGAGCATGTGTGTGAAGCAAGTCGCTGCAACGACGACCGTTAGTGCAGAAACAGTGCCATGCATGCGACAATAGTAAGATGCAAAGGGAAACTAAAAAAGTTCTTCTACAAGCTAACATACATCAAAATGAAAACAAGAATTTATTGAAACCAAGCAGACAACACTCACACAAGACGAAATACAAAAAACAATAGAAATGAAGCACAAGACATGAGAAGCAAACTTACCCTGAAAATGTTGATTTGAATGTGCCGAAGACTCCTAGATGCGATGTGGGATGTCAGAGCTGCAAGATCGATGTGAGGAGTGAGCTCTGCGGCGTCTAGCAAATGAGTTTTGATAAGATCTAGGTTATGACATGCATGCCACAAATCTAGGAAAAAATGACTATTGGCAAGAGGTTTCTAAAATGATCTTTGCATCTAACCTCCAACTGCTAAAAATAGATCCGTAACATATAGGGATGCTTTACCTTTTTCTTTTTCAAGAAAAGCAACTCATGCATGCAAATCAGGATTGCTCAGTCTCGGAGGGAACCTATCAACCTGACAGCACATGCAACAGTCTACAAGCCTAGAGATGAAATTTGTGTAGTTTCTAGGCAGAGCAAAGTTGGCTTTCCCTCAGGCATTGTGCAATTTCTGGGTCAGCAAGTTACTGTCTCCCAAAATTGTGCAATTCCTGGGCTGGATTGTGTAATTTTCTAAGGGAGGGCTACCTGGCTGGATTACGCAATTTTGGAGCTCAGCAGGTAGCCAAGTAGGATTTCATAATTTCTGGAGGGAAGGTTGGTTCCCCTCCAAAATTGCACCATTTTCAGGGGGATAATCTCAGCCATAAAATTGTCTAATTCCATAATGACAACCTGTGGGTGGGAGACAAACAAGTTGACATGCACAAGCTGTTGAGCCATTGAAACTCAGCTGAAGCCTATGTACTTGACAATGAAAGACATCTTGCTAAGGATGGTTGGTAGATAGACTCCAAAACAAAGCTAAGGGAAAATTTTGGAGGGTGGTTGTAACCACTACAACAAAAACTTAAGCAATGTGATGCTTGTATTATAAGAAATCATAGCAAACCATCTTTTCATGATTCACATTCCAGAGCACATAGAAAACTAGAACTCATTCATTCATATTTATGTGGTCCAATGCATGTTTCTTCTACAAATGGAAATAAATATATGATGACATTTATTGATGACTACACCAGAATGTGTTGGGTTTATTTATTGAAGAACAAATCTAATGTTTTTCAAACATTCAATAACTTTCATACATGGATTGAAAATGATGCAAAATCTCATATTGGATCTATTCACATTGATAATAAAAAATAATACACTTCAAATTAATTTGGAAACTATCTTTGTCAGCATGGGATCAAACATATAACAATTGTGCCTTATTATCCCCAACAGAACGGAGTAGCTAAAAGAATGAATAGGACAATCTTAAATTTGGTATGTTCCATGATGTTTTTCAAGAATGTAAAATTGATGTTTTGGGCTGATGTAGTTCTATGTGTTGTATATGTAAAGAATATATGTCCATCTAATGCTATTAGAAACAAGACTCCTTATGAAATGCAGTATGGCCACATTCCTTCGGTAAAGCATCTCAGGGCCTTTTGGTTCCACTTGTTATGCCTTGATACCAAAGGTACGTAGAAACAAACTTGGTGCAAGGAGTCATAAGTGTATCTTCTTGGGGTATTTAAATACCTCCAAAGCATACCATCTCTATGATGAAGTTAATAAAAAGTTTGTTGTATCTAGAGATGTAATCTTTCTTGAATCTTCCGAAGCTGACAATGTTGTTGAGTGGAAACTTGATTGCTTGGATAGATTCATACATGCAAAATCATTTCAAGAATTTGATAATCAGATTCCACATCTTGAAGGGGGGATTCCTATACTGGATCAATCTTTGGAATCTTCTTCGGAAGCACTCTCTCCCCCACTTGAAACTCCAACCACTAATGATACTTTGAGTGATGTGATTGACAGAATTTGGAGACTCAATCTTGATTTAGTCCCAACTCAATCAACTAAGTAGCATGGACCATCTCAGAAAGGTCCCCCAAAGTGGTTGACAAAGACACTTGAAAGTGTTCATCCTTATGAGGTTGGAAAGACAGGAATGGGAAATTCAACCAGGGAAAATGGAGGTGATGTAGATGATTCTAATTCACCTATTGATATGGATATTTCTTATGATTGTGAACTAAATTTCTTTATATATTTTGAACCAAGTTCCTTCAAAGAAGTCGCTTCTCATAATGAATGGAAAGAAGCGATGCAAAAGGAGCATAATACCTTAATAAAGAATGGCACTTGGAAGCTCGTTGATCCTCGATTGGGAACCAAACCAATTGGCTGCAAGTGGGTCTACAAGAACAAGTATAAAGTTGATGGCTCACTTCCCAAGCACAAAGCCAAGCTTGTGGCAAAATGTTTTACATAGAATGAAGGAGTCGATTATGAGGAGACTCTTTCCCCCACAACAAAATGGGCTACCATTTAGACACTCTTTTCCTTAGCAGCTCAGAACTATTAGAAAGCCCATCAAATGGATGTAAAAATTGCTTTCTTTAATGGAGATCTGAAAGAGAATGTTTTTATGTCCCAGCCTAAAGGATTTGCTATGAAGGGGCATGAACATAAAGTATGAAAATTTGTGAAATCCTTATATGGCCTCAAGCAACCACCATGAGCTTGGTATGAAATGTTAACTGAGCATCTTCTGAAAATCAACTTTAAACATTATGATCTTGATGAAGAAACTTTATTTGTCAAGAAAATTGGCAAAACATTTGTATATATTGTGGTATATGTAGATGATCTTTTGATGAAAGGGAACATTGAAAGCTACATTGAATCCATAAAGAAGGAATTGAGAAAAGGTTTTGAAATGACTGAATTTAGCTATGTTCACTACTATCTTGGAATTGAAGTAAATCAACATCCAAAGTCTATATTCCTCTCTCAAAAGAAGTACATTGGAGATCCGTTGAACATCTTTGGCATGTCCGAGTGCAATCCTTTGAGTAATCCAATGGAACAAAACTTAAATCTCACATCCATTAAAGGAAAATAATTTGAGGATGCAACAAAGTATAGACAAAATTGTAGGAAGTCTCAACTACCTGACTACTACTAGACCAGACATTTTGTTTGATGTTGGAATCCTCTTCAGGTTTATTCAAAAGCCTTGTGAAGGACATTGATCTACTATAAAAAGAGTTCTAAAGTACTTGAAGGGAACCCAAGACTTTGAACTCAAGTATACATAGGTGGGTGACTTCAATGTTATTAGATACTCTGATTAAAACTTCGATGGAGACAAAGAAACTGGGGTATCTACTTCAAGTTATGCTATGAGTCTTGGATCATGAGATGTCTCCTAGAGATCATGAAAACAATCAGTTCTAGAAAATTCCACAACAGAGGGAGAATATATGGTAGTAGCTGAGGCAACAAAAGAAATTGTGTGGCTCAAGAAAATTTTGGAAGATTTGTAGGTAGAACAAATGCATTCAACTCCATTCATGATTGACAACACCTCTGCAATAAAGTTGGATAAGAACCCAAAGTTCCATGATTGACTGAAGCACATCAATACAAAATACCATCTAATTCGACATCATGTTGAGGCCTAGAGAATCCATCTACACCATTGTTCCACTAATGAGCAAATTGTAGACATATTCACCAGAGCACTTGGAAGAGAAAAAATTGAAATATTGAGAATGATGTTTGGACTCACCAACATCCCTTTAGATTAAGGTGGGGAATATTGACACCTAATCATTGGGATTGGGTGAACACTTGTAAATAATGTAAATATAAACAATGGATAATAAAGAGCCATCGGGAGGTGAAGCCCAAGATTCACTCCCTCATGTATATAACCATGAGTAATCTTAATGAATAAATGCAATTCATTTGAGGAGTTATGTCATGGCTTAAAAATCCCTAGCATTCCAGATCTACCAAATCATATGTAAAGGTGTTGCAGAATCCCCAGTACATGCAACCCATTGAGAAATTAATTCTTCCATATTTGTAACCGAGAAGTGTGGAGTGTTTAATAAACATGCAATCTTCCCCCAAATTCCCAAGTTGGCTTTGCCTCTAGGAAGAAAACATGTTTGTGTCGAACGTCTCACTGACTTGACGAGCTTAGGTTCGTGCGACTACCTTTGGGGCGTGACATTTGTCATGTGAGGCATCCATCCCTCTACCTTACAAGGCGTGCCCACTGGCCCGAGCACTCCCACTCACAGACTGACGTGTTGTAGCCACAAGTCAGGTCATCACTTCCTGTGCACTGATGAACCAAGGAATATCCAACATCAAAGTCACCGCGTGGCCTCTCTAGAAACCTTCAATGACAACCCTTGCCTCTCTTCCATACTTATCTGGATCGTTTTCCAAACTATCTATCATGACCCCTTGGGTGCACCTCCGACTGTAAGGTTCTTGAGTCCCCTAAGGTGTGTAGCGTCGGTGTGTTTTCATCCTAAGGGCTAAACCAACTTAAGCTAACAAACATCTGAAAATACCCCTCTAGCCTATGTGCCTTATGTGCGAGCATGACTCTTTACTTGCAGAATTAGTAAATCATCAAATTCCAATACAATGGCCCTTTGTTAATTTTCTTCAACACTTAACCAATTCTCAATGTACTTCATTCACCAATATCACAATAACCTAAACCAACAATCTGCTTCAATATAAAACAACGACAATGATACTTCAACAATAAACCATCAACAACGATATAAACTTCCAATATTTAAGTGCACAAATTTACAATATGGAAGGGGGAACCCCCATTTAGAACTCCCCTTTTTATTACTTCAATATAGTTCAATGTTACAACAGACCAGTTGTGTCCAAACCTTGGTCGTTTGTTGCCAACATGCTGCAAAAACAACCTTACAACAGAACCATGTGTGGCTCAACTCATCCACCTTGCCTTAGCCAAATTCACCTTAATTGGATGCCTTCCTCAACTTGTTCCCTGTTCCACTTATATGTGTCGTGCCTCTTGCCAAGGGGCATGAATCCTCATCGATCTGACCTCTCATAACGTTTATCCAACTTAATGTACTCACCACTTAACTTTGATGTGGGCATGGCCGACCTCATCGTGCGGGTGGAACGACCATCGCATGATGCCTTCATGTGTCGGCTCGCCCCCACATCATTGGAACTCATCATCCGATTCGCACGCCATATCCCAAGTCATCCACAAGTCTATCTCATCCAACGTGTCGCGCCATGCCTGCCAAGTCTAGGCAATCTCCCTTGTTCCTTCAGGTGCATTCATGTCGTGTGCATTACTCCTCGCCCAACATTCGTTATGCTAGGCACATTCTCTTGTAGCACATGTTGTTCTGTGGGAGAAATCACCCTTTCCTATTCTACTGAACTCTCATCAGATCTTTTCAACATGGGTGCACTTGGGTCGGAACACACCAGGGATTGTCCCACCACAACGTCCTTACACGATCTCACAGCAAGTCGCCCAACTCGTTATGGCATGTCACCGTATGATGACTCTCCAAGTATACATAGGCAACTCGGGCGTGCTCAGGCCAAGGGCTTGACATCCTCCCCCACTCTAAAAGGTTTGTTGTCCTCAACAACACTCTATTGAACTCTCGTCGCATCCCTCCAACATGGGCATGCTTGGGTCACACCACACCTGCAACCGTCCCACCACAGCGTCCTTGCATTATCTCACCACAAGTCGCCCAACTCGTTATTGCACGTTGTCGGATGATGACTCTCCAAGTAGACATAGCCAACTTGAGCACAGTTAGGCTAAGGGCTTGACATCCTCCGCCACTCTAAAATGTTTTTTGTCCTCAACAACCCTCCACTTAGCGAAATTCTTCACCAAGTCCAAAATGTCTCAAAGTGGCAACAACATCATCAACTCCAACACCATGGAAGAGATGTTCATCTCCCCTTGTCTTTGTTGCATGAACTCTCCACTTCTTCATGAACCTCCATCAACGGGCTCATGACTCCCATTACTTTCGCATATGAAAACAATAGTTCATGTGGGAATATATCTCAAGTCTCATGGTCATCTACAACTAAACACAAAGTGTTGCAAGTTTCGACACTGCCCCGTCTCATGTTGGAAGGTCACTCCCTCCATCTCATGGCTACAATGCATATCATCACAACTGCCATCATGTCTAACACCAAATATCAAATTCTTGTTAGCGACTGCTGCCATACTCCAAGTCAACTCTGCCATGCACCTGTACATTGTCGACCCCCATGACTCGAACTAGTTGGGTGATCAGTCCAACCCTCACGTCCCATCCATGGGAATGCACTCCTCATGCCATCACCTATTTTTTCTCGATCACTTCTTCACATCTTCATCCTTCAAGTAATCCTCCATGTGTGATGCCATTTCAAGTGCCATGCCTTCGTTTTGTGAGGCCTTTACATTTTGAGGCACCACACGTACCCCAACTTCAAGGTTTTGGCACATGAAAAGGGTGAAGGAGTTGCCTCCCTGAAATCCCAACTATGATTGTGTGAGACTGATGTTAAGTCCTCAAATACTTCCCCACACCATCAATCTCTTCCTCCATACAATCCAACTTCATCTTGGTTAGTTAAAAACCATATATGCCCATTGCATACCTGCAAAAGTATGCAAAGCCTCTCAAATTTCTTACCACATTCACATCCTCATTACTCATCTTAGAGGAAGTTCTCACACCTCCCCTCTCTCCTACATTGTGAAGGCTCATGGTGGAACCCTCTTCTTTATTCTTCATGTTGGAGGAGTTGTTCCTCCTCCTCCATCCTTCTTCTTTCCTAAAATATATACAATCAAGTCAATTGGCCTCTCCTCCTTTCGATCTTCAGACAAAATTTGCAATCTTCTGACCTTTTGCATGTTCGGGTCCTCCTTGTACAACACCATGGAGGAGAACCTTGTTCGATACCCTAAACGACTCTTCCTACTCATCAACACAATCAAACTTGTCCCTTTCTTCTAGGATGAAGATTAATTCTAGGTTCACCATCAAACGACTTAGGATGTCGACAAGAATTCAACCCCCAACACCATCACATGATCATCCTTCAGCGCCACTCTCAGATCCATCTTCCCAAACCATAAACTAAGCTTCAACGGAGTGTCTCTAAGAATCCCTATTAATTCTTTCAATCCCTAGTTGACAACTTTGAAAGCACTCAACTTCGTCTCTACTTCTTTCTTCAACTTTAATGACTTTGTTTCCTTCTCACTAAGGCAGCGATTTGAAGTTCCCAAATCCACAAATGCAATAAAACTCTCTCCAAGCACAGTCACTTGCACAAAACTTAAGCCTCAATCCTTCTCATCTTGTGAATAATTCATTCCATGCTTCCTTCTTATCTCCATGACCTTCTCGATCACCTTCTTCTCATCATTCGGAACATCTACCTACATCCTTCGACTTCAATGCAACTATCCTCTTGAGTTGCTTCACTTCTGCATTCGGTTGAGGTCCTTCCATCATGAAACCTCCTTCCTTCTTTATCGCATGCGAAGAGCTTGAACTTGCTCTAGCCTTGACATATTTCATTCTTCCATTCTCCTCCTCCTACAATTGTTGCTTCACTGCTCCCACTTGAAGTTCAACCTCTCGACAAACTCCCTCAATCTTCACTGGGGATGTCATCACTCGAACTTCCCCATCCAAAGGCTTCAAATGAACTTCACCTTGTCCCCCAAATCGGTTAGGCCCGTTTCCCTCCTTTGAACAGAAATCTTCACGATCAAGACTCGGCTTAACTTTCTCTCGGAGCACTTAAACTTCTTCGCACAAATTCACCTCTTTCTCCTTTATATAAGCTCATTCATCACAAATCACTTGGATTCTTTCACTACTCTGTTGTTATTGAGCTTCCAATGAACTATCTTCCTCAACCTTCTCCTATAAAGCATTCAAGCCCTTCCGCAGTCCCGATATCTCCACTTCTGTGCAATCCATGTTGTCCACCACTTGCAGAAGCTCACCATAGCACTGCGTCCATCTAGCTTCCCACGAATCAGTCATCATCGATTCTTCTATCATCCCATCTGCATAGGGCTTTCACAATTTTAAGGAATAATAATTTATCAAAATTGGATTGGAATAATAAGTAGGAATAATAATTAATCAAAATTAATTACATTCTTAAGGTTTTCACCAAAATTATAATGTAACTATTTTTTAATGAATAGGGTTTCTACAATGAAATATTTTAAAATATTTTAAGCAAATCAAAGTTTGATATTTATCTTGAAAGTAGTTGTTTTTCTTTTTTCTATTTTTTTAAGTTATTATTATTGTTATCCAATTTTAAGGTCATGGTCAAGCTAGAAACCAAATTAGCGTATGAGACCCCCTTGTTTGTGGGACAAGGGACCCACCTCCACACAACGGTTTCATTACTTAGTCTAAGAAGGCATACTTACTCTACCCCCTTTGGTTTTGAACTTGTGACCTCTTAGGAGGAAACACATGCTCCTAACCATTAGGCCCACTCAAGCTGTATAAAGTGAGTTATGGTTTTTTTAGACATGTGATATTGATAAGTCATGGTTTTGGTCCATGTTATTGTAACAAAACCTATTCACAAATTAATAATCTTTATGGTAAGGTATGAGTAAATTTCCATGTTAAGAATTTATTCGATATATATATATATATATATATATATATATATATATATATATATATTATATATATAATATATATATATATTATAATATATATATATTATATATATATAGGAGAGAGAGAGAGAGAGAGAGAGAAGAGAAGAGAGAGAGAGAGAGAGAGATCATATGTTTACTGATATATTAATTAATTTTTGTAATAATAATTAGTATTAGTGTAGCCATATAAATTAAAAGGTTGGTAATATCCAAGGCTCAATCCAATAAGCTATAAAAACATTACCCATTATCATCCACATTACTTCACATTTTTTTATTATAAAATTTCACTAAATTATAATTATTTTTAAATTAATTTAATAATAATTATAAAAAAGTAATAATAAAGTTAAGCATACATATATATTTAAAAATGTGTAACAATATTCTTAATCATGGAGATTCATCCCCATTTTACCATGGGCCAATGCTATTAGTATCACATGACTATTATTACATCTGATGATATGATATCTTTAATTAATTAATTTGAGATAAATCAATGAAAAGAACATAATTAATTTGGAAATAAATCTTAATCCTTGATTTGTGAATACTACTATGAATATTCCAACCTATTCCATTGAGGTTAAATCTCCACCATCTACATAATAATCACTAATAATTAAACTAAAACTGTGAAAGACTAATTCTGCCTATCGTGTAATTATTGTAATTTAACTGCCTATTGTGTAATTATTGTAATTCAATTAATTTTTGTGACTTTTTTTTAAGATGTATCACAAGCCTAGATCTGTTTTAACTCCAGATCTACCAAGTGTTGAGAGGGATCAAATCTTTTTTCACTCTTAAAGAGGTTTGCACCTTGAGAGATTTGATCTGATGTAGAAGCTTGGTAGATCCGTAGTAAAGATGGATCTAGGCCGATTTACATAAATAAATAAGATTGTTAGTTTTATTTTTATCACAAATACATAAACAAAGTTAAAAAAAGATAACCAATTTAAATGTTGTTTATTTCAACTTTGAAGTTGCATATAATTTACCACTAAATCATTATTCATATACACATGATTACCTAGCATCATAAACCTAATTTTCCACATGTATAACCTCTATACATGTTTGTGTCCATGTAGTCTATGTACAGCTCTTGCCACTTCACTTGAGGATTGGATTGCTTAATGATCCATGTGGATCTTGGTGGCCACCTACCAAGTCCACCTGGACCCCCACCATTGTTTCTCTTAGCATTTTCAGTTTCCTTAATGGTAGCACAACTTACTATTTTTAGCATTTTTTCGGGTCCTGAACTTCCAGAGCCGTTTTGAGGCCCTAAACGACGTTTTTTGGAAAATTTGGGGGCAACATGGGTCCATGGACCGATGTTTCCCTTCTAAAAGTGGTAGTGCTCGGATAGATCTTTCTAACGAGCTATTGTACGCATCAAATGGAGATTGCATGCCAAAGTTACGACCCCGGGAAGTTGATGTACCAATTTACCCAAACGGGGCCCACAGTTTGGCGTTTCATCTTCTGGTTAGGTTTTGGAATGTTAAGGGTTCATTGTTGCTCACAAAATAGCCTTTGAAGCCTCATTGTAACATAGTTCAAGGCATGTAGCCACCACATCTTTTCTCAGAATAACTACCATCGCCCTAGCTGTTTATTTCATTACTGTTTGTAAGCAAATTCAGTATTTTACTTAATGAAATGAAGTATCATTTTCACTATATATCTATGTTTATAATTATCTATGTAATTTGTTGTGTTCTTTAAGTCTGGATCAGTGGTATACAGAGCGGTCTGCTTTTTCTTTGTTTTTCTTTGCATGTCCCCAATGAGGTCGGGATATAAGGAGTTAGGGCTTGAACTAGTCGAACCTTTGCAAGACCAAACTCACAAATCCCGACGGCCTCCCATGGCAGATGAGAAGAAAGATGAGGGGGCAGGAGATCCTATCAAAATATTGCTCGAAGAAGCCCTCAAGCGACAACGGAACGCGATGATGGACAGCTTTACCCAGATCCTTCAACGGCTACCTAGAAGCAACGCATCGGCTTCCAACAGCTACTGTGGAAACACCACGCCCTTTAAGGTACAAGTTAATTTTGAAATCCCCATATTCGAGGGTCAAATAGACGTAGATGTCGTAGATAAGTGGTTAAATCTGCTAGAGGGTTATTTTTCTGTTCATGAATTTTCGAGTCAGGAAAAGATTGTTTTTGCTCTTCTTAAAGCAACCCCCCACGTCAAGGACTAGTGGGAAACCTACTACAAGCAGAAGGATGAAAGTACCGACTCATTATTTTCAGCCGCACCCACCTGGAATTCATTCCGGGATGCCATCAAGGAGCAGTACTACCCTATCGGAAGCTATGAGGATGAATACATAAAGTGGACCATGCTGCGGCAGGGAAGGGACCAAGACGTGCCGGAGTTCACCAATATTTTCGATACCCTTCGCACAAAGTTGGGTATCAAGGATTCAGAGAAGCATTTGATACTCAAATACCGCGGCTGCCTGCATAAGTACATCCAGGAAGAAATAGAATTCCTGAACATCTCCTCGCTCGGCACAGCATACTGATATGCCGTCAAGGTCGAGCAGAAGTTTAAACAAAAGAAGCGAGACTTTGGATCTGCGAATCCAAAGCAAGGGAAAGGTGCCCCTAAACCACAGAGCAAAGGACAAAGCCAAGGCGGGGCAGCCCAAGACAACCCGCCAAAGCTGCAAGCAAAGAACAGCGTCGCGAAGCCAAAAAAGGACATGGGAAAATGGTGTGAGTTCCATAAGAGCTCCACTCACAACACAAGTGAGTGTCGGGCCAAGCAGTCACTGGTGGCTGAGCTAAAGGCTTCAGAATCAGATGCATGTTCCGACTTTGAGTCAGAACCCGACAAGGGGAATGACAAAGGGAAGCATATCATTGATGCGGATCCCGATGCCACTGTTGCTACTGCCAAGATCCAAAAAAATGAACTTGAAGATCCAGAGGAGGAGGAGCATATCTTCCACTCCCAGATGTGGGTAAAGGGCTCCCCACTACAGTTCATTGTTGATAGCGGGAGCCAAAAGAACCTCATTTCGGTAGAGGTCGTGAAGCGGTTGGGCTTACCGACTACAGCACATCCAAAACCATACACCATCGGGTGGCTTTACCAAGGATGGGATCTTCGCATGAGCCAGCAATGTCGCCTTCCATACAAAATCAAGCCCTTCACAGATGAGGTATTGTGTGACATTGCTCCCCTTGAAGTTTGTGACATATTATTAGGACAACCATATTTGTGGAAGCGACATGCTGTGTATTCAAGGCTCCGTGCTGTTATTATTACATTGGGAAATACGTTGTACCGGATACCAGAGGTAGTACCACCTACCACCATCTCTTTGATTACTACAAAACAATGTGGTAAGCTTGTTTCCAAAACCAGGAAATTTGTTTTCCTGATGATACGCCCTCAAGGAAAGAAGAAGACAGTGGCCACGGCCTCCAGACAGGGCCCCTCCGCACAACAATTACAAATGGACAAGGTCGTGGGGGAGTACGGGGACATCTTCCCCTCCCCCGTAGGGGTTCCTCTGCACTATCAGGTCAAGCACTCCATCGATCTGACCCTAGGTGTACCACTACCCAATGGATCAATTTATCAGCGCTCCGTTCTGGAGAACGATGAAATCAAGAGGCAGATTTAGGAGCTCATGTAGAAAGGTCACATCCGTCCGAGTTCATCGCCTTGTGGGAGCCCGATCGTGTTGGTACAAAAGAAGGATGGGACTTGGAGACTCTATATTGACTATCAGGCACTGAACAAGATCACTGTCCGTAATAGGTACCCGATCCCGCAGATTGATGACCTCCTGGATCAACTAAACGGGGTGAAATATTTCAGCAAGATCGATCTAAATTCAGGATATCACCAGGTACCAATCGAACCCTCTGATGTGTGGAAGACTACCTTCAAAGCCAAGGAGGGCCTTTTAGAATGGTTGGTTATGCCTTTCGGATTGACGAATGCTCCTGCAACCTTCATGAGGCTAATGGATGACATCTTGTGGCCATTCACCAACTCATTTGTAGTGGTATACTTGGATGACATTCTGATCTTCAGCCAGAGTTGGGAAGAGCACGTCCACCACATTCGACAGGTTCTCCAAACACTTCGGCAACACAAGCTATGTGCCAATTTGGAGAAATGCACTTTTGGCATGACCCAGGTTCAGTATCTGGGATACATTATTGATGAATAGGGGGCGCATGTGGATCCAGCCAAGATCTAAGTCATTCAGGATTGGCCATCTCCAACCACTCTGATAGAGCTCCGCAGCTTTGTAGGTCTTGCAAACTTCTATCACAAGTTCGTGTTGGGGTTTTCTCATATCACTTGGCCCTTAAGTCAAGTCACCAAGGGAGGAGCTAAAGCAAAATTCTTTTGGTCTGAATCTCAATAGAAGGCATTCATAAAGTTGAAAGATCGCCTCTACACGGCACCAGTGCTCGTGTTACCAGATTTACAACAACCATTTGAGGTCGAGACATATGCCTCTGACTATGCTATTGGGGCAGTCCTTACTCAACATGGGCATCCAGTGGCATATCACAGTGGAAACACTTTCAGACACAGTCCGGAAGTAATCCCCACTTATGATAAAGAGATGTATTCCATTGTGCAGGCCTGCCGACAATGGAAGCATTACATTTTGGGGAAGGAAACGGTCATCCACACAGACCATCGACCTTTGCAGTTCATACAAACCCAAGGGAAATTGCAAAATGATATCCATCAGAAGTGGTCTACATACTTGCAACAGTCCCACTTGAATATCAAGTATAAGAAGGGCAGCACCAATAATGTTGCAGATTGCCTCAGTCGACCACCAATCATGGCGTTAACCACCATGCTCAACTCTTGTGGGCATGAGACTTCTGATTGGCCACTTCTCTACAAAAGTGACCCAGAATTCGGCCACACATACCAGGCACTTTTGGAGGGTCGGCATGTTCCAAATTTTCACCTCCAGGATGCCCTGTTATGCCACCTGGGTTACCTTTGTGTTCCTCAAGCGAGCGTGCCAAGATGATTTGGGAAGAACACTACAGTCGGGTTGCTGGGCATTTCAGGGTCAAGAAAACGGTGGCAGTATTGCAAAATTATTTCTATTGGCCGAATCTTCGACAGGATGTTGGGAAGTAGATTAGATCATGTACTGCCTGTGCCATTGCCAAACCGACCATCAAGAAGCAAGGCCTCTATGCCATGTTGCCTACCCCTAGTCGACCTTGGTAATCCATCTCCATGGATTACATGTCAGGCCTTCCTTCCACTAAGCATGGAAATGACTGTGTTTTTGTGGTCGTCGACAGGTTCTCGAAGATGGCCATTATGGTGGCTTGCAAGAAGAATATTACAGCAGAAGCCACTGTTAAACTCTTCTTTCAACGAGTGTGGGTACACTTTAGGATCCCACAGTCTATCATCTCAGATCGGGACAGTCGGTTACTCAGTACATTTTGGTCCAGTCTTTGGTCAATGTTGGACACCAAACTCACTAAGTCCACAGCCTTCCATCCTCAAACTGATGGCCAGACAAAGGTTGTCAATAGGATGATTGTGCATATTCTGCGCATGTACAACTCAAAGCATCCACGCACATGGGACGAGAGCCTCCCCTATGTTCAGCACAGCTACAACCGAGCTCTTCACAGCTCGACTGGCCACAACCCTTTTTAGGTGGGCTTGGGATTCCAGCCACTATGCCCCATTGATGTGGCCATGCCACTTACAGCTACTCACATAGATTCAGCTCATGTCCAGTCCGAGACAGACAAGACAACTAGCTTCATTGAGCACATCCAACATATTCGCCAGTAGGTCCATGACATTCTAGAGAAATCAAATGCCAAGTACAAGCAACGACATGATCAACATCAGGTGCCACACAAGTTCAGGTGGGCGACAAAGTCTGGTTGCATTTGCAAAAGGAACGCCTTACTGGAGCCTATCAGAAACTGAGACCATTCTGATATGGTCCTTACACCATTACTAAGGTTGTGGGAGACAATACATTTGAGCTCAACATTCCCCCATTCCTTGGCCTGCACCCAGTGTTCAATGTGGACTACCTTCAGCCATACTTTCCACCATTGCTAGACACATCCAACATTGCATAACAACTCACACCCACAAAATTAAATCCAGATTGCATGGAACAAGCTGCAACTGATCGGATCATGGACACACAGATCAAGAACACTCGCCAACAGAATATCCAACTGTATCGAGTTGTCAAAGCAGGCCAACTCCCTTCACCGGGCAATGCTCACCAGGGACCAAGTTCAGCAAAAGTTTCCTCATCTCATGGAGGAACTCAACGCAATGGGGACCATTTCTTCCTAAGGGGGGAGGAATTATCCAGGTGGATCTTGGTGGCCACCTACCAAGTCCACCTGGACCCTCACCATTGTTTCTCTCAACATTTTCAGTTTCCTTAATGGTAGCACAACTTACTATTTTTAGCAGTTTTTTGGGTCCTGAACTTCCAGAGCTGTTTTGAAGCCCTAAACGACGTTTTTTGGGAAATCTGAGAGCAACATGGGTCCATGGATCGATGTTGCCCTTCCAAAAGTGGTAGTGCTCCAATATATCTTTCTAACGAGCTATTGTACACGTCAAACGGAGATTGCATGCCAAAGTTACGACCTCGGGAAATTGATGTACCAATTTACCCCAAACGGGGCCCACAATTTGGCGTTTCATCTTCTAAGGGTCGGTTTTGGAATGTGAAGGGTTTTCCATTGTTTCTCAATAATAAATAGGCCTTCGAGCCTCATTGTAACACAAGTTCGGAACAGTCAGAGGCATGTAGCCACCACATCTCTTCTCAAAGATAAGCTACCATCGCCCTAGCTAGTTTATTTCCATTACTATTTGTAAGCATATTTCAATATTTTACATTAATGAAATGAAGTATTATTTCTACTGCATATCTGTGTTTATGGTTACCTCTGTAATTTTTTGCGTTCCTGTTTAAGTCTTGATCACTTAAGGCTCAAATAAATTATATACTTTACATCTAAAAGTGACTTCCTCCCTCACTCTCTCTTCCCTCCTCTCCTCTCTTCCTCACTCTCTCTCTCTCTCGATCTTTCCCTTGTCACTTTCTCTTTCTCTTCACCTTTATCTTTCTATGTATTTGTTCTTCCCTTAATTGTTATTTCCTTCTCTCTCTAGAAAACATATGACGTAATTTTAGTAGTGATGAAGATAAAGAGTTTAAAAATATCTCAAAAGTAATTATAATCTTTTTTTTAGATTTAATTAAAAAAAATGTTATAAAATTAAATTATTTTGATTGTGAAAGGAGTTATGGTTTTTTGGCAGAAGGGATTAATAAGTCATGGTATTGTAACAAAACCTATTCCAAGTTAATAATATCCATGGTAAAATGGTGGCGAATATTAATGGTTAAAGCTTTTATTATAACCTAAGTTTATTGTAAGTATTAAGTTTTTATAAACGTTAATTAAATTTAAATATGGTTTTTAAGTATATTATACTGATAAGTTATGATATTGTAACTTACAAATTATAATATCCATGATAAAATAGAAATTAAAAAACCCCATTTTTTGGGGGGGGCCCTTAAAATTTTTTTTAAAATAAAAAAACCCCCCCCCAAAAACTAATTATAAATATTTATGTACTTATCATTAATAACATATTTTACAAAATTATTAATTTTAAATTTATATTTTATTTTATTTTAGGTTTATTTTATTTTTTCAATTTATCCAATTTTAATTAACTAAATAAAATGCTTTAATTATAATAAAATATTATTACTTATAACCGTCCACCAAATTTATTTGATGAGATTACCCAAATTTCAAACTGAACCTGTTACCAAATAAAAACTTGAATAAATTCACGAAATTTCCTTAAAATTTAATTCAAAATCATCGAATGTTGATTTGAATTAACATGAAGTTCAAGAACGTGCGCAATAAAAGAATTAAAAAACAATAAAAACCCTAAAACCTACCCTACCCGCCTTTTTCAAGGTGACTTGGATTAATGGGGATGCGCTCGATGAGTGTCAAACCAGGACCATAATGAGAGACTCAGACACGTGAAGTTAACTTTGCTAGATGCTGAAATCACCTCAGTAGAAGTATAACAATTCAGATGAGTTGTCACAACTAAAACCAGGGGAGTGGTTTAATGAGGTGGAGGAATTGTCGGGACGGTTAAATGTGGTTTGAATTTGGTAAAAGAAATTCAAATTTTTTTGTAGAAGTAGTGTTTGAATCGTGTTTTTGATGGTGGAAATGGATTCAACACTATCAAAAATCTCTAAAACACCTAAAATTTTGAAGTTTAACAACTATTACCTGGATTTACAAAAATCCTTGTCGGATTTTCTCTAAATATGGACGAAATTTCCATAATTTCCTGGCAAATCCGCTACCTCCTTAGACTATGCGAAAACAAGGAGTCATGGGTTATGGGTTATGGTCTTGATCAATTTTATTTGATCAAGTTTAGAGAGGTTATAGAAGCAGTGTTTGAATCGTGTTTTTGATGGTGGAAATGGATTCAACACCATCAAAAACGTCTGGAACACCTAAAATTTTGAAGTTTAACAACTATAACTTGGATTTACAAAAATCCTTGCCAGATTTTCTCTAAATATGGCCGGAATTTCCATAATTTCCAGGCAACTCCGCTGCCTCCTTAGACTATGCGAAAAAAATGAGTCTTGGGTTATGGGTTATGGTCTTGATCACTTTTATTTGATAAAATTTAGGGAGGTTATAGAAATTAAGAACCATGTTAATAATTTAAACAAAATTAGAACTATGCTTTTCGTTTTTAGATTATATATATATAGAAGAAAGAAAAAACAAAGAAATTATTTTAATCTCCATGAGGTTAAAGATAGTCTCGATAAACCCTTGGCTAAATAGATTATCCCAAGAGCTAGTTTCCAGCATATATGCATATATAATAATATTCTAGTTGAATTGAGGCTTCTGTGATCCATAATAGTTGAAAGAATGACTTTGGCGTAAATCACATGTAGACAGACATTTGTCGACGCGTTTCTATTGTTATATTCTATATAAATAGAATATAACAATATTCTATATATATATATATAACAATTTTTCATTAAAATGTTGAGATTTTCTGTTTTAATAAAATAGGCAAAAATCTCAGTGTGTGACAACAATAGAAATTTGTTGCTAGATTAGCTTCAGGTTGTTGGGAGAGAGTTAATGCATCCTATATTTGATGTGAGAGGATTTATGAGGTAGTTAGATTCTCCTAGCTATAAAATAGGTATCCATACGGATTGTTTGTGGGTGAGAGTTTGTGAGGAATTGATTAATTATGTAATTTCCTGTTTAATTAATAAAGATTGTCGATGCCTATGTTTGGTGGACGTAGCCCAGATTGGTTGGGTGAACCACGTTAAATTGTTGTGTCTGTTGTGCATGATTATTTTTGTTGTGTATTGTTTTATTTGCCTGCTGCACACCTTGCCTCTAACAAGTGGTATCAGAGCAAGTTGGAGTGCTGGTGCGCAGAATTGTTGGTGCGTGATTTAACTACTGTCCAATAGAACTGTTGCGTGGAGAGGAGCGCATGATTGTTGGTTTATTCGTTGAAGTGAAGCTGCATATTGTTGTGCGTGGAGGATTGTTGCGTGGTTGGGGGCGATAGTCGATCCAATACCTGCGTGCTGGTGTGGTGCGGATAATCCATTCGCTGCTGGTGCGTATTGCTGCGGAAGGGGCGTATGACTGTGTGTGGAGGATGGTGACATTGCGTTGGCCGTGTTGAACTCCTGTCCGCCTGCATGGAGGTAATTGTTGTTGTGCGTGGAGGTAGTGATTGCTGGAGGTGCGTTGATTGGTCGCTGGAGCGCAGTTGATTGTTGGAGGCGTGTTGGACTATTGTCCAACCTGCGTGGAGGTGAGAAGTATTTATTTCAGCCTATTACATCGGGCCACCAGCATGTTGGCTTTACAAGAAAATTATTGTATGCGGTTTTTTGTATAGATATAATCTCTTAGCTATGTGGAGATGCATTCATAAAGCTGGAGTACGATGGCGAATCGTACTTCCGTTTGGGTTACCAGGAGGAGATTGGATTAATGGAACGGATCCCTGTTTGTAGCAACCCGACTACCATTGACTGGTTTCCCGCTCCAGGAGATGACCAGGAAACGACAATCTCAACAACCGCTGCAGTAACTCGCCCTTTTGTCTTCGAATAATTCACTGGCTCATTAATGCTTGTGGATAAGCGGTACCAGATCTATTTTTTAATCCTTGACAAATCTGTTGGAGTACACCAATTTGAAGCGCTTGTGGATGTTGTGAATATTGCTTTGATTTAAGCGGATTTGAATACACAACTTCCAAGTTTGGTAAGAGACCAGGGCATATTGGTTATTATTTTATTTGTCCAGAGGAATTAATCACAGTGAACCATCAATTTTTTAAAAATATTTTTGGCAAGTGTATTTGTTCAAATTTAATTGAAGTGTTAGGCAAGATTTTGGGGGCAATTTTTTGCGATTGTAAGGCATAGGCAATTTTTTTTAATTGCTGGTATTTAAAAGTTGGATTTTGGAGATTATTGTGTTTTTTTTTTTTTGGTTGATACAAAATGGTGAAAACACAGAGTGCCCGGTTTGAAATTGAGAAGTTTAATGGCAAAAATAATTTCGAGATCTGGAAGGTGAAGATGTACGATTTGCTTGTCCAACATGGTGTGGCAAAGGCGTTGTTGGGCAAATCCAAATAGCCTTACAACATCACAGATAATGAGTGGGCCAAGATGGATGAAAGAGCAATAAGTGTTATTCAACTGTGTCTGGCTGATGATGTCCTGTTTAATATCATGTCAGAAACAACAGCTGCTGGTTTGTGGACACATGACCAAATCCTTAACCAATAGGATTCTCCTGAAGCGACAATTGTACAGTTTGCGAATGAAGGAATGTACATCGATTGATGATCATTTAAATGCTTTTAATACTGTTCTTGTGCAATTACAAAGTATAGAAGTAAAAATTCAATCTGAGAATAAAGCTATTACTTTATTGTGCTCGTTGCCCGAGTCATGGGATCATTTTGTTACTTCTATAAGTCTTAGTTCATCATAAACTATTGAGTTTGATGATGTAGTTGCATCCTTATTATTGGAAGAAATAAGGAGAAGGTTGCATTCCGAAACCTCTACATCAGAAGCTATGATGGTTAGAGGTCGTTCGAAAGAAAGATGCTCCAGGAGGCCGAGCGACTCACGTTCAAAGTCGAAAGGGAAGAAGAGTAAGCTAAAGTGTTGGTTTTGTGGCAAATCAGGGCATTTAAAGAAGGACTGTTGGAAGTGACAGCAGCAAACTTGTAAAGCAAATTCTTCGACAGAAAAGGAGGCAAATACGACAGATACAGGTTCGGCATCTGGTTCAGGTATGAGTGATGAAGTATTATCAGTTAATGTGTCAAGTCATGATCAACATTGGTTGTTAGGTTTCGGTGCATCAAACCACATGTGTATCCATAAAGAATGGTTTAAGACATATAAATCAATTAATGATGGAGTTGTGTACATGGGTAATGATGTAACATGTAATATTGTGGGGATTGGGAGCATACAACTACAAATGTTTGATGGGACAACTAGAATATTAACTGATGTGAGGCATGTAAGGCATGTACCAGATTTAAGGAAAAACTTGATTTCATTAGGAGCACTTGATTCAAATGGATATAAGACTGTAATTCAAGGTGGAGTAATGAAAATTTACAAAGGTATTTTAATAGTTATGAAAGCTAAGAAAGTAGGAAATCTATTTCAGTTAGAAGGA